>BRDA01037035.1:0-17648 GCA_036984385.1 Crenuchus spilurus | reverse complement strand
CCTGCTTGATCAGTCTCTGTACTTAGACGTTGTCTATAATAAATCATTGTTTACCTATCTGCGTTCATCTTTTCCTCCTGGGGCCAAGCTTGACACATGTACTCTGAATTTAAATAAAGGTTGATTGATGATATTAACACAATCATTTTCTGAGCAGTAATTTTTGTTTACATTGCACACATGCAATTCTTGTCTGTCAGTCTTCCTGTCAAAGTTGGTGGTTCTTAAAACTCTGCAAAAATATTATTTTAAACTTTGCGAGATTTTAACTTAGAAACAAAACTAAACATACCCTGGAAACCTTAAAGGGTTTAGTTTTCAAATATATAGGTTAAATCTGAATATATTTTTAGATATTTGTGAGAGGAGCATAACTAAGCAGAGACACATTTTTCACCTTGAGACAGAGGGCAGTGCTTTTTTTCTTGCCCACTGACACGATCTGCCATTCATATGATAACAACATGGTAATTCCAGACAAGCCAGCCGTGGATTAGCGGCCCAGGTATGTGTGAAAACGCCCATTTGCTCGCTATAAATAAAGAGCACTCACATGAACAAACTCATACCTATCTCATGAATATCCAATGTAGGAATTAGTGACTCTGTAAAAAGTCTTAGCTAGAAATGTTGAGTGTGTTTTTTTCACAATATATCAGCACATCTGAAAATAGGTTTTTGGAAAGTTTAGAGCAGATTTAATCAAAAATATAGAATTATGACACTCTTACTGTTTTGACACTGTTGTTGCTGAGCTTGTGCTGAAAGCCTGTGTAACGCTTTGTGGGAAAAATCATTTTAGATGGATGTAATTTGTAAAATATTAGGGCATGTCAGACTACATCAGAGTGTCTGAAAACCCCATCACGCTCCAGAGGTTTGTTATCAAAAACAAGACTTAATTTCATGTTACAGACAGTTTTAAGTAGAGTTTCATCTGCTGTTACATTACCAAACTAGTGCTTTGTGATTTGTGTTTAGTACTACTTTTTGACTGTTTCCTAATATCTGCCTTGAGTATTGAGTTGCTAACCACAACGTAGACTAGCACATTTATTAATTGACTAGTCAACTAGTCTATACAACCCTTATTGAAAGGTTACATCTCCATAAGCTTGTCATGACAACTGACTTAAATGTACTCAAAAAATTTATTTACATTTATTCCAGTAGGTCACATCTATATTTCACCTAAACTGCCAAATGTAAACTTTTAGACTTAGTGGAATAAACCTTTGCAAATATTTATGTAAGCAATCATGGTAAGCCTATGCAAGTTTTATGTAGCCTCATGAACAGTGTCCTAAAAGTGTTATTAATCTAATCAATCATAGCGTCTCACTTGGTTTCATGTAAACTGCACTGAAAATGGCAGGAAGCACTTTTTGGAGTATAAGAGACTGCATTCTTCTGTTGTGGTCTTGACTGGAAATGATGCTTGAAAAAGTCTTTTGAACTCAGTGATTAACTTTATTTTAGTGAATAGCCTGTGTGTCCTCACATACTCTTTATTTCATTTTCTACACAAATCTGTGGAAAACACCATGAACAAGACCAAGTACAAAAGAACCAGACCTCTTGTAGTCATGAGTGATTGGTGGACACAAGCTCTTTGGTCTCATATTGAAATGTCAACAAAATGAGCTGAATAACCACCAGTGTCTTCCTGTGTTTCTAATTTCAGTCAACTTGGTGTTTCCTTTCATCATGAACAATACATTAATTTAAATGTACAGCAGATTCAAAAACAGCCTTATTCTTGAAAATGTGTGGTTTTCAATTTCACCCTAAACATGGAAATCACTCTTTCAGCCTCAGCAGAAGAAAATAAACATAATTTTACTCAAAGTAACTACACGCCATATACAAGAGTTTTTATTTATTTATTTATTAGTAAGATGTGGTGTTTTCCACTTTTTGTTCAGTAAAAGGTTAACAATCTTCTACAATCTTATGCAAAATTATGGACACCCCTGGTGAACTGACACATGACATGTTGTTCAATTCCTAAGTGTAAATATGTCAATACATCAGTGGGTAGTTTATAAACTTAATATAGTGTCATTAATAAAGTTAATGCAGTCATGTGCTGTGCATAAAGCAGGGTCCCCTACTGCATAACTCACTTCATGTCCTATCCATACATGCTATAAATCACTGTATGGAATTCAGAATACCTACAGTCCTTTAATAGTAACTGAAGATGACTTCAAAATAAACATATCCTGTGTGTCTTTACTTCAAAATCGAACCCACAGCAAAATATTTACAACATAACACACAACAGCTTTACAATATAAATGAAAGTGATTCATGTTATAATGTTGCTGCCTTTGTTAAAAACCTCATATTACAAAAATCCCTTGATTAGAAGTCGTTTAGAAGCAAAACAGCTTCTAATGATGTAGGTTAGCTATTAGCCTCTCATGGGTTGCCTTGCAGAATCTAGATATGTACATAAGTTTCATTGCTGAAGGGTAATCTTGAAAAAGTCTTTTCAAATAATTACAGAATCTGTCACTAATCACAGTTAGCTAACATGGATGCCAAGAAATGGCAGACAGTTATAAACCAGCTCCTTCTTAATGATTATCAGTCACTTAATTGCTTATTTGGCTAATAGGCTTAGATTACAGAACAATGTAAAATATCAGAAGAAGAGGCAAACGCTCACAGGATGTGTACAATTAGTTTTGATTGGTTATTTTACTATTCTCAAACAGATCCCATAGTAGCAATAATTTTTATTTCATTTCAATTATATATGTTACAGTATATATTTTCTGGCTACATTTTTACTTTGGGGTTAGAAGAGCCTCCATAATAAGCTGAATAATTTAACACTTTACATTGCACAATACATTCTGCATCTCAAATACCATAAATAAATCTCAGACGCCTATCCTGCAAAGATCTGCATTTATAAACCCCTATAAACACCCTCATTTCTTTCTCCTCATTCCTGTAAGTCCTCCTTATGTTTTGCTTACTGGTAGTCAATGGATGAGGTGAAAAAATCCAAAACAAAATAGCGGACAGTGTAAGGACCTGCCTTTGCGCTGGGACAAAAGCCCCCCTTTGGAAAGTTAGAAGGAGAAGTGATGGGTGATGAGATTAAGAGCTTATGCAAGAGCAGTCTGGTGCCCAGTTATAATGCCCTCCTGTGAGAGGTACTGCAGGCAGTGAGACGGGCATAGCTTGGTCACATAAATTTAAATTTGCTACAAAAAAGAGCAAAGTGCACATTCACATGTGTATGTATATGCAGTCCATTCTCAGTAAAATGGTTAACTGTCCAAAGAACATCTTCCTCCTGCCATAACATCTCTGGCCACTGATCTAGTAAATCTGTTAACAGTTGTTTTTTGCTCAATGAAAGCAAATAGATGAGGTGCCAAATTGTACATGTGCAAGCAAATGTACAAGACAGACATCTATAAAAGTTATTCCAGCTTGTTTTGACTTATTCTAAGTTGAGACTGTGATTCAAGCCCATTGTTCTCTGTTCTGAGTTTAAATGAAATGGAGAAACGTTCATGTTGTTACCCCTGCAAGAAAAAGTAAGAAATGCATTAGATATTAACTGGGTCTCTGCAATGATTCTTAAAATGCATGTTATGTAACTCAGAATAATAAAAAAAACACAATCTAACTAAACTACCAATATGCAAACAACTGTGCTGTTCATACCAAGTAAGACTAGAATAAGCCTGTCAAAAAACAAAACAACAACAACAACAACAAAAAACATTGCAGCCCATCTCAAGTTTGCCCAAGAACACCTGGATGTACCACAAGTTTATGGACAGATGAGATAAAAGTAATTTTTAGCACAAATGCACAACAGTTTCAAACACACCTACAAAAAAACCTGATTATAGCTGTGAAGTATGGTGAAGGCAGCATCAATATTTTCCTCCAAATCTACATGCAACCTGATAATTCAGTCATAATCTGGCTAATAGTGCAATCAGAAAAGAATATATCCATGTATACAGCTCAACCAGAATAGGGTAGTTTGAGGCCAACTCAATTACATTACAATTATGTAGGTAATACGACAAATAACATTAAATTTAAAAGTAGGCATGTAGACTCCTTTATCTGATTACATTCCCAATTGAAAGCTATAAGCAAAAAATACAAATTTCATGCTTCAAACTTTAAAAGACTAACCCTCTGAAGTTGGTGTTCCTGCCAGTTGGGATAAAACTAAAATTCAGCAAAGACGGTTATATAACTCAGCGAGATGTTATTCTAGAAACAAAACAAAACACTCCGGAAACCTTAAAAGGTCTATTTTTCAAATATATATAGTTTGAATTGAAATATACTTTTAAATATTTGTGGGAGGAGCTTAAATAAGCAGAGACACATTTTTCTGAGTGAGTCAAACAGGTGCACAAAATTTTACCGCCAAATGACGCAATCTGTCATTCATATGATAATGACATGGTAATTCCGGGCATAGCATTAGTGGATTACCAGCTGTGAAAAGTGAACATGAACAAAAACATCTCAACTGAGGTGAACCTGATCAAAAGACCTGTCACCACTCACCTCACATATATCTCAGAAATATTAAATCTAGGAACCACTGAATGAGTGAAACATATATCAACTCACATTTCTTAAGTTTTAGAAATAAACCCACACAAAACTGTAATGACCATTGTGTAGGTAACACCTGTTTATTCAGTTCAGAGCTCAAAAGTCTTGGCTAGAAATGTTTAGTGTGTTTTTTCACAACATATCAGCACATCTGAAAATGGGTTTTTGGAAAGTTTAGAGCAGATTTAATGAAAATATAGATCTATGATACTCTTAGTGTTTTGACAGTGTTGTTGCTGAGTTTGTGCTGAACAAAAGCCTGTGTAACACTTTGGAGAAAATAATTTTAGATGGGTGTAATTTCTAAAAATGTCAAGGCATGACAGACTACATCAGAGTGTCTGAAAAACCTTCAGACTAATTTCAGGATGATGACTGTAAAGCTCCCGTATCAGTACAGTGTTTGTAATACTACTTTGTATTATAATGACTGTAGTACTTACATTTACCCTGTATTTCCATACTTATGTAAGATGTGTTTTGGAATATTTAGCTCTTATATACCTTGCTTGTGACTGCAAACATACATGCATTCATATCATATTCAGTGTAGCACAGAAAGGGAAGGTACTTGAGTGCTCCCTTGTGCATCCAGCAGTTGTGAAATACAAGTACAGGTCGAGGTCCATAAGGTTCTTAACATCTAAAAAAAAAAAGCTAGATGTACACCATACCAGACTATTTTCGGTCTAATTGACGATTGAATATCACTGGAAATACTCTAAATATTTTCATTCAAATGCAATCTGCTCTTTCATTCACTATGAAACTGATGGAATGGATATGGTCAACCTCCAGAGTGAAACAGAAAGGTTTGCTTAGGCTATGCTGTCAAAGCAAACGTCAAAGGTGCCCTTCTCTACTCCAAACCCCTCATCACTCCACTGCTTCCCCTGAGACTGCACTTTATCTCTCCTTTTTGACTGATGCTCCTGATGGCTTTGGCTACGCGCTCTGCAATTGTGGGGAAGTAGGGGGAACATGCCTCAGACAGTGTCTCCAGATGAGAGCAGGATCTAGGCATGTTCCCCCTACTTGTTCCCCAGGGCATGGCTGTAGCTGGCCTTAAAATAGTCTGTGGTGGGGTTGGTATTTCATAACTGTGACCGGGACAGGCCTGAAACAGGATCTCACCGCTCTATACGCACATCTGACATGGCCGTGGTGGAAATGGAAAAGACTAACCCATCTGCCCTCCGGAGACTGGAGTTTGGCTCCTGCTAGACAGTAGCACAGTGGTCAGGAAAATGGTTAGTATTCTCTCTGCTGCAGCTTCTGGAAATGGTCTTCCATACAGGCATGTTAGTGAGCCCTGCATTAAGTATAATGTAGAAACTCCAAACTAACCTAGTCTGTACACTTTCAATAACTGCTAGACCCATGCACATATTCTGATAAACCTGAAGTGTGCACATTAGACTGGATAAGACAAAACAACACGTTTCTGGGTGGAGCAGAGAGGCCAATTTTCCGCTGACATTTAGTGTAACGAGGCCACAAAAATACAGCATGTTGACACAGACTAGCCCAAACGTTTGCTCAAATTTTGCTAGTTTGATGACCTGAGGGTCTTTCAACAAAAGTAATTTTCCTACAGTTCCTTATGAGAAAAACGTGAGAGAAAAAGGAGACCTGAAATACTTTATAATTGTTGTTCACAACATCAGACTTGAGAAGTTATATTCTATAAAATGTTCTATAAAAAGAACAACAAGAGAGGTGTTCTCATAATCCGAGTACAATCTGAGATCTATTGAGAGGCTAAAACTTGAGGAAAAACATGAGATTACTTACAGTAGGTCTTTTCTCAGGAGATATATCTGAGCAGCAGGAGACTTAAGCTACAGTCCCTTTGACCTCAGTAGAGAAACTACTGAGAAATTAAGGAGAAAGGTTGAAAAAATCAGGATTTCTATGTAGAAGCTGCACCGTGTGGTTTTTAATTTGTATGAATTCTCTGAGAACAGTGTTTCTTAGGCAGTTACACTCACGTTCTCTTGCAGGCCTCATGTGAAGTTCTGGGATTTCAAAAGCAGTAGCCGTGATAGAACAGAGGATTGAGAATTGACCTTTGACAGGGCTGAGGTTTACCAGAGTTACACAACATCCACATCAGCTACTCCTGCTCAGGGAGATCCCTGAAGGAAAGACATGGAGATGTGGAAGTCATGACCTGCATGTTTTCATGCTGGTGATGCAGTAGGTGAAAATACACACTATAAAACATGCCCTCTGGGTTGTGCAGGTGTGATAAAGTCTGAAGTGTTTATGAGAATACGAGAAATACAGGAAGTGTAGTGCTGTCTCCACCTATGCCTATGCTCTTCGTGTATATGCCTGAGTAATCCTGTGCATGTGTGTACTTGTATTGCTGCATTTGTGAGGACCAGGTGTCATGAAGAGTAGTAAAATGTAAAAAAAAATAGTTATTTTTGACCATCACATTAACCTGATTTTGTAAAAGAAAATAAATGTTTCTGCTGTATTATTATAGATATTGTTGATGCTCAAACAAATCATTGAACATTAAATTGACAGTTTCCAAATTGTCTTGGGTGATTTCTATTGGTCTATTCAACATAAAATATTTTCATATGGTATAAAAATAAATAAATGAAAACTGAAAAACTCTCTGAAGTAAGGAGAGTTACAGAGTTACATGTTTTAGAACTTACAAGATTTTCATATGACAGTAATAATTGCTGGTTCAGTCAAGTTTATATGTTTCAAAGATTTTCTAAATGAAAACAAGTTGAAGCATCCCCTACAGTAAGCCAGTTTAATATTCTACAGATTTTAGGGTCAAATTTTCTGTTTATTTATTTAATGTAACATGTTGGAAATATATTTTTATAGATTAGTTTAGATTAAACATTTTTATGTGATTTGCACATAATGAAATTTGACCTCCACATTTAACCCATCCGTGCAGTGAAACACACACACTAAGTCAACACTAGGCTGTGAGAACAGTGGGCAGCCCTATCCACGGAGCCAGGGAGCAGTTGGGGGTTATGTGCCTTACTCAAAGGCATGTCAGTCATGACCTGCCTGTGGATCAAACTGGTGACCTTCAGGACACAAGACCAGATCCCTAACCACCAGGCCAGCGCTGCCCCATCTGCCATAACTAGGGCCCTGCCAAATTCACAGAATGTTTTCAATTTCAAATGCCAGTTATCTTAAAAGTCACATAATGTAATGGTTTTTATAGTGATGCGTCATGGAAGTTCTTGAAAAATATATTTATTTGCATAGAATTCACATTATGAGTGCGGTCTTAAGTCATTATACATCTTTTCCACAGTTTAATTCATATAGTGCTTTTCTCCAAATCAATGCACTATAGCAGTACACACACACACACACACACACACACACACACTCACACAGGGTATAAGAAGAAATGTCCCCAAGACTGATTGGTGGAAAATCCCTCTCAAAAACCATACCAGCTATGATGTAGCATCACATTTTGGTGAGGCACAGCTCACTCAGGCAGGATAAATAGTGCTTTAGTTTGGCAAAGTGTCAACACTCTTAGGTACCTTCCAGCAAATAGTTATTCTTGCACTGTTAAGTGAATCCAAAATATCAAATAATGCCTACATGCTATTTTCAGAACCTGCAATTACAGTACAATCTGCTTAAATGTAGAATTTTAATGTTTCACATCAGTTAGTCTATTTCACATGAAAAGCTAGTTTTACAGTTTGTGACATGATTTTCATGGGTGTGAACATGGTAGATTCCTGGTCATATCTATTTGTTGATGCTATTTCATTAATTAACTTCATTAGCAATAAAGTGTGCAGAATATTCTCTGTAGATGATGTGGTGACTCATTTTCACTTAGAAAATGAATAAAACATGTAAACCAGATTGTACTGTCAGATGTCATTGAGGTCAAAATCACCCAAAATTGCTTGGAATGACTTAACATACATTGAACTTGAGAATGTACTTTAATAAGAGCTGCCCAGACTGTATGTACAAGACTGTATGTACATGTGTATGAGTGAATATCTTTATAAGAGACTGTGTGTACCTTTGCCAATGACTAAACATGCCTTATCATCTCTTATCCTGTTATTACCTCTTCTGCTACAGCCCATCACTGCATCACTATAGCAATGCAGCCTCCAGCACTACACCTGGGTACTTCACACCTGTTCTACTCTAAAGCAGTATAATATCACACACACCTGTTTCAGCTATTCTCTGCCCTCATGCTGACCATACGCTCCATTTGGGAAGGTTGTTAATCTTTATGTTTTACAATGTTCACAGGTGAATCAGGATGTAAGAATGCTTTGTAATGGCTCTGGGAACACTTATGTAATGTAGTTAACCCATGTAACACAGAAACATATCAGAGCAGACAGTTGCAGAGGCTCGCGTGCTAGTCTGAGCCTGCATCATATCTCCCCCCTAGTCTGGCAATCTGATAGCTATCGTCACTCTTAATCCCTGACCCCGCTCTGACAGTCATGTCAGGATAGAAAACTGTAGCGTGAACGGCAGTCTGTATGGTGAGTTACGCAAACCCCCCTCCATCTTTACTTCACAGCACACACATATGCAGTTTTGACAAATTCGTTTAGCAGACAGCCTTCCCCTCTGAGACCACATGGTGTAAAATACTCAGTTGTTGGGAGATGGAGGGAATGAGAAAGGTAAACATGAGTTAGTGCTGCCTCAACATAGAGAAAATGCACTCGCCATAGTGTGGGAGACATCACTCAAAAAAGTAATCCATTACAAATAACTAAGTACTGCTTTAAAATTGAAATGGGATTACTTATTTCTTCATGAAACATTTTTTTTATCTCATTATTCATTACTTCTGTGTTACTTGTTTATTGCTAAATGCTAAAAGGTTTATACATACAACATGCTTGCAGTGAACTACCATAAATCTCATGATATTTGAACATTTGTGATTATCCATCCATCCATCCATCCATTATCTTACGCGTTTAATCCTAATCAGGGTTGCGGTTAGTCCCCTAACCCCTCACCAGGCACAGGGCAGGGCATGACACTATCCTAACTAAGCCCAGGACAGGGCACCAATCCATCGCTGGGTTCACACACACACACAATTTTGAGTACCCAATTCACCTGACCTCCATGTTTTTGGACTGTGGGAGGAAACCAGATAATTGTGATTATGTTGTGAATAAAATGTATTAAATTAATAAAATCAGTGAACAAAACTGAGTTTATTAATAAGGTTACTTTGTACCAATTTGTTACATAATTCCCACCTTATCCACAATGCATCAACCAAGTTTGGTGTTTTGGAACTGTGAAGCTAATGTGGCTAATAAGTAACGGATGCTGACATCTCCCTTAAAACTTCTGTTCTGCTTTGTACACAGTAAAAAAGACATTTCAGACAGATGGGGAAGATTCACTTTCCACATGAAATCAAATTCCAAATAAACTCAGTCTGGGCCTTTTGAACCTTTTTAGTATATGTATCTTGGCTTGATGGACACCAACATGACAGCAGATGTCAAATATAATGTTTATTTATTATTTTATTTTTTACAATCTTTTGCTTCCTGGAAAATAGAAAAAAGATATTGACGTCTTATCCTGGAATGCTTTCATGGGTACTTTAAGATTCAACAAGGGTTAGTTGTAGTACAAACATTCTTTCATGGCTCTTTGGAGAACATGTTACTTGACACCGAAAAGGATTCCCCTATAGAGACCAAACACAACTCTTCCTAGAGAATGTTTGCCAAGGTGCTGCATGTAACATCACAGCAGTAAATTTGCTTAAGCATTTTGTTAATTTAAGTTATGTTGGGTGTGCTTGTGATGAGCCCTGAGTTTAAATGAGTTTTAAAAAGTGGGTGCATAAATCAAACATTTGAAATTCTTAATTCTAGAGAAGTCATTCACAGTTGATTAATTTCTCAAAAAACTCACCCAAAAATGTTCATACATTACAAACATAATGTTGCATAATGCCAGATGCACTGATTTAGACTTTTGGCTTATTAACAGAATCAACAAAAGTGCCCCGAACAAGCTGATAAGGAAGACTGGCTCTGTTGTAAGACTCAAACTGGACACTGTGGCAGAACACACATACAATGAGATGACACTTTATGGTAGAATCAGAAAATTAACTATAAATACAAAAACTGTACAATAACATGCTCATTTTGTTCACATTTTAAACACCACACTAATCTGTGTCGTGGGGCAACAGCACTAATGTTTTTCAGCATTTGATCCAGTTTATTCCTTGTGGTTTGTCTATGAAGCATTGCTAGTTTGTATTCAGACAAGAAAATGTTGCATTTCTAGAAATGTCTAGTAGATGATTTTTAGTCTACCATACATACCTCTACCGATTGGTAGAGATGGCAGAATCACATTATGTTAAGCTCAACAACTTCAATAAGATATAGTAACTTAAATGTGCTTTGAAAATGGTTGAGTAGAATGTTAAAGGGTTAAAATAAACTTCTTTTAATTCAACATTATCTTACAATTGTTGACATTAGATATAAGGAATGATTCACTAGCCATCTTTTTTGGCTAAAAATGCATTGGCAATTTTTACATTGTGAATATAACAACCCATTTATCACCACCACTGTAAAAAACTAAATAATTTTCTCCACATTGCAGCATTTCTCCTCAAACTTTGTTTATATCTCACCAATCGATTTATGCAGAACTTTTGAGGAACCTGTGGCACTCCCCTTTAAGCTCTCATCTTGAGATTACTGTTATGATTCCAAAGAAGCACAAACCTGAGATAATGCATTACCACCAGCAGCCCAGACCATGCATGATAAGATACCCCATGTATGTTTGAGCATTGAATATATGGTCTGTATTCCATCACTGTATGTGCAACTTGTTTTAGAAGCTTTTTTTCTCTTATAGGCCACAAATAAACCATTTCTTTGCAATCAGCATGCTGTAAAGAGCACATAGTGAAGTATTTTGTTTCAGCATTGCTGGGAAGACAGTGTATACTAGCTTTGGACTAAAGAGAGAAAAAAGACCATACTGAGCTTTCACAGTCACTGAGTGCTTTATGTCCTGTTCCACTGAGACGAAGGTGGCCCTGAGCAGGAGAGGTGAAAAGCTAGCCGTGTGTACACTGAGAGAAATATGCAGCCCCCAAGTTGCTTTCTCCGGGCCCCTGTAATATACCATATGTGCGCCATCGGCAGAAAGTAGGTCAATAAAACAAGTATGAAAACCCTTACTGCTACAGAGTCTGCCACTAGTGAAGAGCCAAAAACAGCCCATGTTTCCTAAATGTGCATAGAACAGGGAGGGGGGGGTTCATGCTCTGCTCCTCAGAGAGCTGGACCTGAGGTTGAGGCGTTCAGAGGCTGTCAGTGAATCAGGAATGCACTCGCCTCTCACACGGTAGGATCAGATGCCTCGGAACGGTGAGGAATTAAAACAACAAAAAAAGTGGAGGGAATGAAAAAAGGGAGAAAATTGAATGAGCGGGAGGGTGATAGAGAACACAGCATTCCTCTTTAATGAAGTCAAGCAGGAGCAGCAGATCTGAGAGGGGAGGGATGTCAATCCAAAAGCATCCAAAAGCACCTTGAACATGATAAAGACAGAGCAGCTCTTATTTATGGAACTGGGCCCTTCCCTCGCCTCCCTTTCTTTCCCTCCCCACCAGGGCTGAGAGAGAGAGCAAAAAAGTCAGAAATAATGACTGTTTTGAATTACTGTCAGAACATCAGGACACACTGGGCTGACTTCTGGAGTCCTAAAATAAACCTAATTCTTGCACAAAAAGCCTTTCCTGGACAGTGAAAGGAGGAAAGAACTATGTCTCCGCATTCCATTCCTCAAGATCTTTTTAGAGAACAGGTAGTGCCCTGGATATCAGGAGAGTAGATATAGATGCCAGACACAATCTGTTTCTACTTTTTTGTAGTATTAAACCATTCAAAATGTTATGCATTAAAACGGGAATTCCACCAAATGTCCAAAAATCTGCATAACTGAATCATCAGCTTTGTTCAGAATGGTTTTAATATAAGGTTTGGCCGTAACCCTACTTCCAAATTGATTTGCACTGGAGAGGTACATACAGAGGGTTGAAGGAAAACTGGAGGGCAAGACATGTTTATTTACTTTTATTTTAACATTATCAAAATCACATGTAAAACCTCAGACACTGTTGATATTTTAGCAAACAACTCTTGGCTCCTCTCAAAATCAAAAGTCTTTATGCATTTCTCTTTGATGGAACTGCCCTGTAACAAATCGGAAGATTCTCTAAAAAAGTGCCTCCAAAAAGCAACTTTCTTTCTTTTCAAACACCAGTGACATAAATAGCAGATATTTTTCAGCACTTTTTCAGATTAATTGTATTGTATTATCTTATTTTGAAGTAGTCTGGGTTTGGACTTATCGCTAGCTGTTATGGCTTTCCTTCAGAGCTTTGAAGCTTAGCAGAGTAGCATTATCACAAAGCTCTTTAATCAGAAACTTAAGAGCAGTTTTAAAATCCTGGTTATGCTTTCAAAAGCACCCCAAGATCAAGAATAAGTGACAGAATGGCATGTTCCAGGCAATGGTTGACTCTAACTTGGCACGTTTTTGATCACATTCACAGACACATAGCTCACCTTCATCTGGACTTCATTGGCTAGAAAGAGGTGTAATATCTTACTTATGCAACTATGTTAAACAATAGCACCTCTAACTCAACCTAGGCCTGATGTGGATTGTTTGTCCTCCATCAGGGTCAAACCTACTGTCCCTAAATTGTTGGGTGGCCTGAGGGAAAGACCTGCTGTGGAGCAGCTTTTGTTTGGGGTTGAGGACCCGGCAGAGGGGATTTTGCTGCGAGTGGCAGCCGTTTATTGTTATTAGAAATGGAGAAGGCTGAAGTTGGTTGGTAGCGAGGCAGCTCTGAGGAGCTTCTGGAATACATTACACTTCTGTCACTCTTTGCTAAAAACACAGAAGTACACAGTCTCTCACTGCTAACAGCTCTTTGTCTGTTCCTCATTAACTTTACACTGGCATCTCCCAGACATTGGCTGAATGCACAAGTGTTAATTTGGGTGTAATAGTCCAAACGTATCGACCATTCAATCAAATAAGGCTATGCTTGGAAGCCTGACCACTGTTCTCCATATATTGCAATCATCACTTCATAACAATCTAACCACAAATTGAGCTGAACAAAAGGGGCCGAGAGCAGTTAGGCATGTGAAAGATGTTGAAAACAACATTTAAGAGGTGCAGCCATGTCTGAGAGCCAATACACTAGTGATTGTGTTGAACTGCAGCCCAACTATAGGCCTGATTTTGTGATTAGAAAATAGGCCTTAAATTAGGCCTCAGTCAAATGTCATTGACCAAAACTCACAAGTAGCAAAGAGTCCAATGGTGGAGAGAGAGCAAGAGAGAGAATTCACGTTGCCTAGCATTGCTACAGAGAACACCTCTTTTGGCACCTTTCACATCTACTATTTCGATTTGGACCAAAGTCTGAAGGTCCAGACCAAACAAGGAAGGTATGAAAGCACTCATGTTCAGTATCTTATGGACAGACGCGAATACTGTCTGTATACTTTTATTGTATCTAATGTTGAATTACATGAGATTTAAATGGTCCAGATCCATTCATCCATCCATCATCCCACCCTCTTAATCCTTATCAGGGTCACAGTTAGTTCCTGACCCCCTCAACGGGCATTACACTAGGAACGTTACACTTATATAGCGCCTTTCTAGATACCCAAGGACGCTTTACAATCAACACACTCCATTTACACACACTCAACCACAAACACCAGTGAGAAGCGGCAGCCTAATCACGCACAGCGTACTCTCAACCGGAAGCGACCGTCCACCTGGAGGACTGCATCGAGCACTAGGGGGATCACCCAGGACAGAGTGCCAACCATATCTGGGCATACATACATACATACATTCATACACAGACATACACATTCATACACACCAGGGTAATTTTTAGAGTAGCCAATTCACCTGATCTCCATGTTTTTTGGACTGTGGGAGGAAACCGGAGACCCCGGAGGAAACCCACGCGGACACGGGGAGAACATGGAAACTCCGCTCAGATGCGGACTCGAACCCAAGACCTCAGTGCTGAGAGGCGAACGTGCTAACCACTAAGCCACCGTGCCGCCCAGCACTAACTAAGCCAACTAAGCCCAGCACATGGCATGGTCCAGATCTTACATTTTATTCTTTCTATTGTGAGCATTACTGTGTACGTAGCTTCACCCTAATAAAAACACTGCCCATATAAAGAAGCAGTGGATAAAAATTAATCTTCTATGAATACTTTAGCGCACTAATTAACATCTGGTTTATAAATGACAAAATGGCCAAGTCTCTAAATCATCCATCTATTGCACTTTTGTGTAGCCACCTGTTCAGCTCCATCTACAACTAATGCAAGCAGTCCAGTACAGCCACTGTATGGCCCCCGGTGCCCAAACAAGCGGAACTGCCCTGCTTTGAAGTAGGCCGTTAGGCTGACTGGTCGGCAGCCCTTGATCAGTGCTGATGGTGGGGGTCTGAATGTTTGTGATTTACTGTTCCCGTTCGCCTCACACTTACTTTTTGGCAGCCTGATTTAGACGTCCTCCCCTTTAACCTGCACACCTGTCTTTGGGACAGAACCACTCCCTTTAAGGCCTTTTCAACAGCCCACAAGCTTGCTTTCACAACTAATCAAAGCCACATTCCCATAACATGTGTCTTTTGTCGTCGTGCCCATTCTAGAAGGCCCCAGTCAAAGCTGTTCAAGATTAAACAGCTCATGCTCCGTATAGCTTTATGCCCAGTCTGAGGTGAGGCATTAAATGGAGCAGGGTGGAGGACTGGGCAGGGCAGAACTGAGAATGCGACACAGCATAAAACAGCTTTCCTCTCATGCTTGTGTTTATATGGGGCGCGTGAAAACAGGCATGTCATCCATCAAAGGAGGAGTTTGTGTGGTGGTAATGAGTGCTAAATGCACCAGGTGTGAAACGACCACCTGGAAAAACACTGCAGCAGTGGATGAGGGTGATTACTGAACCACACAAAACATGTCAGTCTTATGTAGACATATAGTGATGAACATATAGTCAACATAAATCATATAAAGCTTTTGATATAAGAGTGAAAATATATTAACAATATATTAACAATAGCAAAAGTTGTATTTGACCTATTGAGTCCATTCTTGGCCCACTGTCTGCCTATACTATTATGTGTAATTGTGTGGTTATGTTTTAGTTTTAGACACTGACTGTAGTCAGCCAAGACAAGGGAATTGTCTGAGAAGTCTGACTAGGGCCAATGTAATTTCAGCAAAAGTTATTCTTCTGTCTTCCTTCTTTTTTCAAACAATTTTGGTTGGCTGGACTACAGGACTGTAGAACCTCTCCTGAGATGCCTCTTCTAAAGTCTTGCACTCCACGGCAATTGTAATAGGAATTGTTCAGAGTCATTTGACAAACGGTCTTTAAAAATGTCATAAAATTTTAAATATCGCAATAAATTCACATCTAATTCACTACAAAGTTGACCGAGGCCAACCTTCAAAATCCAATTTACTATGATTGGAACTTAGTAATGAGGCTACATGTTTGTTAAAGTTCAAATCACAAAAAGTTCATGTTTAAAAAACAAATAAACAACAAAACACTTTAAAATTTGTCTGCTCTTAAAAAAAACTAGATTTATTTGGATTTGGTAGTGACTCTTGGCTTGATCTTGACCAGCCAGAGGCTTGGACTTCTTTTGAAGCTTAAAAAAGGTGGTCTTGACTACATCCCTATTTGAAACTAAACCTCCCTTGAATTGCATAATATAAAGCATTCTTATATGTGAAGTTGTTCAAAAATGTTTACATGCATCTCGCAGCACACAACTAGTTTCATGAATGTTTCACCATGTAAATCCAGCAAAAGATGCTATTTATAGTCCCTTCATGTTCTTGTACATATGTATTAGCCTCACTGTAGAGAAGAAAAACTGTAGAAAATGAAGCTGGAGTCACATTCAATTATTTAAATTGGAGCAGACAGAAAGAGTAGCCAGACAACTTTATATAGTCTGTTCTTAGCTGTACACCTCAACTGAAAAGCACTAAAAGCTAATGTGACCTTATCCCAACACTTTCACCAGTGCCATACACACTGACTTAGGCCTGATTGCAACCATTAAGATTAACTACATAAATGTGAGTGCAATTATTTGCAGTTCAGCTGATAGAGTGCTGAGGTAATGGTTTTTACTTGTCACTTTCTGTAGATACTCTGTATATGAAACTATGAACTATACGATGTTTACTATGTGTCTGGGTAGCACTTCAAACTCAAGAGTCTACATTACACCCCTCTCAGCCTGTAAGAAAGGAACTAATCTATAAAAATGGTAAGCTGGGTGTATAATAAGCTTATTAAAAATCTTTCATGGGAATACTGAAAAATACTCAATACTTATTGTCACATACTTATGGTCTATTGTCTGTCTCAATTCCTATTGAGCTCTCTACATACAGAGCATTTTACATCACAATATATCTCAATTCATAGGTACCTCAAAATGCTGCCTACTGAGAGACCTTATATTGACTGAATATCAAGAGAGCATCAAATGCTTCCTCAGTTAGTGCAGGGGAAGCAAGAAGAACAGATTTTAAAATGTAACTTATTATATTTCATTCTACTAAAGTTGCTATAATGCTCGCCTGTCAGCACTGAGGTCTTGGGTTCAAGTCCCCAACTGGGTTGAGTTTCTATGTTTTCCATGTGTCTGTGTGGGTTTATTCTCACAGTCCCAATAACATGGAGGTCAGGTGAATTGGATACTCTAAGTTGCCCTTGTATATTGTGTGTGTTTGTGTGTGTGTATATGTGTGTGTGTGTGTGTATACGCAGCGATGGATTACCGTCCTATCCTGGGGTTGAGTAGGATAGTCTGTAATGCCCTGCCCTGCACCTGTTGAGGAAGAAGGGGACTAACACCGACCCTGATCAGGATTAAGATAATGGAGA
>BRDA01037028.1:0-12440 GCA_036984385.1 Crenuchus spilurus | reverse complement strand
AGCTTAGGATTAGGTTTTGAGTTGAGGTTAAGGTTTGGATTTGGTTTTGAGTTGATGTTAAGGTTTGCATTAAGTTTTGAGTTGAGGTTAAGGTTAGGATTAGGTTTTGGATTGAGAAATTTTAGGATTAATTTTTGAGTTGATGTTAAAGTTAGGATTAGGTTTTGAGTTGAGGTTAACGTTTGGATTTGGTTTTGAGTTGATGTTAAGGTTAGGATTAGGTTTGGATTTTTGATTTTACTGATGAGTGTGTTGAGAATTTTCATGACAAATTCCTTTACAAAGGAGGACTAATAAATTCTTATCAAAATGTTAATACTAACAGTAGTTATTCTTATCATTAGTCATAGTACTAATGTGATTAAAATAATGTGTTTATGGAGGAAAATGTGTCTGGTAGAACATCTGAGTGGGAGAATTTGAGTTTTTCTGACAGAGGAGGCAGGTGTACTGGATTATTAATTTGCCGTCTGGGTCACATGTGAGGTGTAGACTGGGGCTCATCTACAGCCTATGTGGCCTGTTCACACACATCATATCATAATTGAGAGCTCTCTCTCTCTCTCTCTCTCTTTCTCTCTCTTTCTCTCTCTCTCTCTCTCTCTCTCTCTCTCTCTCTCTCTCTCTCTCTCTCTCTCTGTGGATGACTGTAGGAGAGGTGCAAAGCTGCCCTGTCATGGCAGATCAGAGGCGTAAAGAGGATCTTGCCGACAGGCCGGACACAGCTCATGGTTTTCCCTTTCCCTCAGTCCAGTGTTCTCCCCGCCTCTCGCCCTCAGTTTAACTCCCTCTCTCCTCCACAGCTGCTACACACTTAACATGTCAGCCATTAAATCCTCTGAGTGAACGTTGTAGGGTTTATTGGTGTCGGTCAGACTGACAAGCTAGGAGAACGACACAGCGGCTAACGAGCTAAACAGCAGAACCATCATGGCTGAGATGTGATGTCCTACAGGTCAAAGAAAGTAGACAGAAGTTAGTAAACATAATCAGCAACATGACAAATATAATGTAAGACATCGATCTAGATAAAAACTAGGTGTTATGGGAAAATCTTACATCACAAAGTATCTGAGGCATTAAAGAAATGTTCCTGTTAAGTAATCTCTATCACAGTATTTAGACTTTCTGAATAACAGACACATTTCACTTTTTGCCTTCTATACTCCGTGCGCTTTAGTATAGAAACATGTGGCTTCATTCCAGACAACACTGTTAGAGATATTATTAAGTCATGTTTAGATTCATTTCATTTCAATAGCCACATTCAGAGAAGGGCTGTACAAGGTCGTTAACATACAACATGTAAATCACATAGAGACACTAATGGAAAATAGCATTTATCAATGCAGATATCATTTGGTAAAAAAGATAAAGTCAAAGATAAAGACTGAACACAGAAGCAGTGTTTAGCTTCTATGCTGCTCTTAAATAGAACCAGTTGACAGAGACCATTAGAAGAACCCAGACACTACATACTATTTGGGCAGTGTTTGAGGTTAGTTTAAAACACGGTTTGGTTTTCATTTTATTATCTAATTTATTTTAAATGTAGTTAATATAATGTTATAAGTTTATAATATAATCCTTACAGAAGTATTCAGCTGTCGAGAAAAATCGCAAAAAATGCAGTAAAATACATCAGAATACAATGTAATATGGTACCAAGGTACTGAAAGTTAGAGTATAGAATTGATTGCCAAATTGGTCAACACTTGCAATTTCAATCTATTGTTGAATCATATTTTAATAATGTTTTGAAATTTTGAAATGCAAAAATTTCAAAATTTATTTTGAAATCCAAATTCTTTTGATTTACCATCATATTTTAATTCTGTAAAGATTCTGTATAGTAACTTGAGTTACCTTGAAGTGTACTTTACGTGTCTTATTATGAACAGTTGCAGCTGTGTTCAGATGTGAATGATTCTGTATGTGTATTCCCTCAAAGATTTTCACAGCCGATGTGTGAATTGACAGGTGTGTGGAGATTGCACTCTAGCACCTGAAGCCAGCACGTAGCTTCAGAGGGATGTTCAGAAGAGTGTTCCTCACAGCTGCAAATGTCAGATCTGTACGACGCTCACACCTTTAGCTTTAGTCAAAGCGCTGCTTTAATTGAAGGTAGTATGTTAGAGTGTTTCAGGCTTGCCTGTTTTTCTCCAGTGTAATAAAAGCCCCTCTGCGGAGAAAAGACTTTCTTTATTAACTATTAAGGAGATGATTTGATGAGGCTCGGCCAGATCAGCTGTGTTTGTTCTCATGATAATCCAAAAGCCACTGCCCATGTCCGGTAGCCTTGAACATCACTTCATACTTTCATCTCTCTCTCTCTTTCTCTCTTTATTTCTTTCTTCTTTCAGCATCTTGCTTTCTTTCACGGAGGAGCTGTCTGAACTGGCATCAAAACCTCATACATACTCTTTTTTTTAGATTTTTCTTGTTGTCTGTGATGTTTTATGATGAACTGACCAAAAGGAAACAGTCCAGACCTTCTTCAGATGTCTCGTTACATGAAAATAAATCATTGAAACGAAGTAAGGGTTTAATATGGCGTCTGCCAATCAAAATCAGGACCCCCTCCCCAAATGAAGCTCCACGCTCAGTGCGTAGTCCGTGTATGTGGAGCGCCGGTCCTGACCAGGATCCTGATGCACAACTTCTGCTGATAAAAGCTTTAAAATTATTCCAGATTAATAGTCTAATATTACTGATGATGCTGAATTGAAGTCTTTAGGTCTCTTCCTTTTTCCTTCTGTGCTAGTTTCTCCTGTCATCTATTTTCTGAAAACTGGACCACCAGCACTCACAGCACTTGTACCCTCCATAAATATCACAACTGATCAGAGGTGCATTTCCCAAAACATACTTAACGCTATGTACTTCATAACCTCATACTTACGAACATTCTTAAATTTACGAGTGTTTCCCGAAAGCCTTCATGACCCACGTCGTACTTAAACTCAATTGTAAATCTGCGAGTGGTCTGACCCTCTCGTAACTGGCCAAGTTGTTCTTAAATTGAAGTTCACGTGCAGTTCTGTGAAAAATGAAAGAGGCCGCTGATCATTTTTGACAAACGCATCACTCAGCACACGCGTGTATTAAACAAGAATTCATGAACATTTAAATTTTCTTTTGAAAGCGTAATTGCGTCACGTAAATTAGAGCCAGCGTCCTTAGTTCAATACTGTGCATACATTTACTTATTAAGTTGAAATTATTGTTTTTACGTAATAAAAAAACTAAGATTGCTTAAAGTACAATATATTATTTATTGATGTACACATATAAATGACATAAATGCAGTGGGGTTTTATTTCCAATGTAACAGTCGTAGTAGTAAATTAATATATTTTGTCCCAAGCAATGGTTACAAATTGGCCGACTAAGCTTGTCAACTCTTAACCAATCAAATTCACTGATTAATCATGGACACATAACCAAGAGGATTTGCCTATTTATACGTAGGATTGGCATGTGATGGACAGCAACTGCAAGTGAAATGTTATTTATTTTTTTGCATGTATGTAGTGTAAATACTTTTTTGATGTTTGGTTTTATAATTATTGGTTACATAACTATACGTTTGTGGCTTAATAATGAAGAAATGTATGTAAATCGGTGGTTCAGTTTTCGACTGGCCAAGCCTATTTGAGGCAGACACGAGGGCAGAGTCAACTAAGTGCTGCTTAAAGACTCGTTCGTAAGTTTGGAAGATAGGAAGGCTTTTGGGAAACAGTCGAAAAAATTGCGTTCTTAAAGTTACGTCGTTCTTAAAGTTGTTCGTAACTCGCTAAGTTCAATCACTTTCGGGAAACACACCCCTGTATGCTAACAAGAGCCACTGTTAGGTACGTGATGATATGTGACCAGGCTAATTGTGGAATGATATGAAAGATGTGGATCAGGAGCACAAAACTTGTAGTCAGTGGCATCAGTCATTCCAAACGGTCTCTGAAGGTTGGGATGGACCTTTCAGATGAGTTGAGCATTACCCAGAGCTGTGAAGAGGCAGATAATAAAGTTAAGGATGTTCTACTTGTTGGAGGTGCTGCTGTGTACACTGTTGGGTTTTTAAATCTCTGCTTGAGCTCAGAATACTAGATGAGAAGACATTCTGCTTGGCAGCAAAGAGGTTTTGTGTAAATGGTGGGTGAACAGGACTGTTTGCTTGGTAGGTGGTTGCTGATGTGGCTGCTGATGGTTGTGCGGTGCTTCAGCTGTTTATTTTCTGGAGAATGAAGTGTCTTAAATGATGCAACAATGGACTCTAATGATTGATTGACAAACAGACCAGTGGTACTGGTAAACATCAATTTATATATACTTCATATATATACAGTATATATACCATTCAAAAGTTTTAGAACAGTTTTAGTATGTGCCTGTTGGTCAGGTGTTCGTCCTACAGCAAGACCCAGAACATCAGTTCAAGCTCTGCCAGAACTACCTCAGGAAAAAACAAAAGGATGGTCAGCTTGAAAACATGGAGTGGAGCACAGGCTCCAGACTTAAACCCCATCCAGCTGATTTGGGATGAAGTGGACAGAAGACTAAAGCAAAGCAAACCTACAAATGCCAACATTTACGTGAACTTCTGCAGCAGATTTGTGAACTGTGGTTAAATAAGAAGGGAAATGCATTGGAATGACCATATCCATCAAAGCCAATCATTGTGGACAAAGATGAAGTAAAGACGTGGGATCTGAAGGAGTTTTTACTCTGCTTCATCTTTACTTCTCCCCTCCCTTCGAAGCTCCACTTCAATCAGCTCCATCGTTCTCAACAATAAGACATAATTTCAGAGCCTTCAGAGTGGCGCTCGGCCGCGTGCAATCCAATAAATTCCCGCTTTAAGGTTTAATTACAGCGTGCGCGATATAGAGTGACACATATGGATGATAAACAACACAGTTAATGAGAGAACGGCAAAGAGCCAGATTCGGCAACAAAGAGACAAAAGCGTACCTACTGAATATGCCAGCTTTCTAATTACGGCCAATTGACATTTCCGTGTCCTCGGGGGTATCGATACCAGGCTGACAGCAGCAAATGCCACGGCTGAGAAACACTCCATTACAAAGAAGATGCGGCTCAATGTTTTGTCGAAAATCTAATCAAACAAATTTATATTCATAGCTGCCGACCCGAGCAACTGCCCATGTTTCACTGGAGTGCAGCGTTTGTGTTCTTTAATCTTGTGAGTTATTACGAGTCATTATAACCTTCCCTCACTTTTCTGCTATTTGTCATTGATTATTGTTAAATCAAGAGAAGGCTTTGGACATAGACGCCGCTCAGTAAAATAAGACTGTCAACTAATCACCACAATTACTGCACATCTTCCACACACATCCATCCCCTGTGGGCAATTTCAGTTTTCAAATACAGTCGTTTCAAAACTTTTTAGGGGTGTTTTGATGCTGTTGAGAACTGATTCTCTTTTTTGGGGGGCTGTATTGAAGCTACACACTTCAGAAAAAGATGGAGGAGCATCCATAAAGATGAACAGTAAACATGTCCTACAGCCTGTAAGGTCTAAACACTCAAAGCTCTTTGTGACAGACATTATAGCATCACGTCAACCACCACCAATGGTCAGCATCCACAACAGGAGCTGGACCACTCAAGAGCTCTCACCACACATTAGCTATTAGACAGAGAGGTAAGGAGATACTAAGCTAGTTTTTGAAGATAATGATGATTAGGTGGTGCAAATTTATCCAAGAGATTGGCGTAAGTCCTCTACTATTTTGAGAAAATGACCAGAGATGTTTGACCTCAGAGAATCGGGACGTTTCATTCTCATCTGAAGGATGACATTTATACAACACAGTGTGTCACTGCACTGAAGCATTGGGATCCACACATCTCCTGGACCACCAACACCAATTTCAGCAGTCTTCCATACAGGTACTAACCAGACCTAGACCTGCTTAGACTTCATCCGTCATCAGACAATAAAACTGAAAGACACAGTACTGAGGAAAAAGGCCTGAGACCTCTATCTCATGGCTGACTACAGACACTGATTAAACATGCTAAATTTACAAAGGCTAACTGGAGACACTACACTGAGTTCATGCGATGTTCAGTCAGCAATGCACAACAGCCAAATGGCGTCAGACGTCCAATAGTTAGTGCATCCTGACCCACCGTGACTCATGGTCAAAGGCCTGACTTGAGCACTCAGTGTGTCTGTCAATTACTTGTAATTTATTATCAGTTAGTGTTGCATTACGATGTATTTTAAACAGTGCATTACATCGTTGTTTTTGTTTTTTGCCAGCTGCCGCTTGCCTTGTGTGAATCAGCCTGTCTGAGTTCTGGCAGTAACTATTTTCAGTGTCAGAGATGCCATATGACTGTAAGCAATGCAAAGTAATGCACTGAGACTCACACCACTGAAGATTACTTTACAGGGTTGTGTGAATAACACAGACTGACAAAACCTGACTGATAACCTCATCTTCACTTGACTGAAGGAAGTTGGAGGATGCTGGAGTGGTTTGTGCAGCAAAGACTGTGTGTTTAGAAAGTACTGAACTATAACGATGTGTCCCTGTATTAGCTGTATTAGCCATGTCTGTGTAAAGCAGGTACAACCAACATATCTGAAGAGCTTGCATCATACTGTCTGAGTTTCTCAGTTAAGGAGTCAGTAAAATCCATCTCTTCTACACATCTCTGTGTTGCAGGCTTTTATAAAGCTTTAACTGACATCACAGAGGCACGCTTCCCAACCCTCGGGATTGTCTCAGGGGACTCCTGACTTTCACTGTCATCTTTCACTGTTCTTTCCTGGCCTAAAAACTCTCCTGTTTTTGGATGAAAGCTTAAATGTTGGCGTTAAAAATGGAAAGCCAAAGTCAATGCACTGAGTTGGTGATCTGTTTTCTCCATTTGTTTCAGGCTTTGATTGCCTAGACATGTGAAAACCCAGTAACAGTTTTGTTTGAGAACCATTTGTGCTTTTCTGAAGTTTGGCAAAGTTTTTTTTTTTTTTTTTAGTTTTTGCCAATTTTTATCATCTTCCCAATGTAGTAGTAGCCAATTAGCCCATCGCCTCTGTTAGGACTCTCCCCATCACAAGCCTCCTCCGTTGTGTGCGATACACAGTAAATCTGCCAGTGTTAAATCAACACTATTAGAGTTAAATTAACACTGAGAGTGTTACATTTTGACACCCTCAGTGTTAATTTAACTCTAATAGTGTTGATTTAACACTGGCAGATTTACTGTGTACTGCCACCGCCTCTTTTCGAACTACCACTGATACACCGTCACTGGGGAGCCTATCACGCTCGGAGGAAAGCGCAGGATTCCCAGCTCTGAATGGACCAATCAGTAGACGCCTGAGCCAGCAGACATTGCAATGTGTGAGTGATAGGGAAAGAGAGCACCATCTACTGGCCCAGAGAGAGCACTGCCATTTTTTGCTGTCTTGGGCCCAGCTGTTGATGGTAAACAGCATGACCAGGATTCAAACTCACGATCCTCTGGTCATAGTGTTGGCGTCTTAGCCTGCTCAGCCACTTGGGGCCTAGTTAATGAGCATTTAAACAGAAAATGCCATGCCACAGTTCTCCATGTGACATTTTTTATACTATATCATGACCATAATGCTCTGCGATTGATCACTTTGCAACTCAACTGTTATGAAAAGTTCCTGGATTACGGGACTAACTTTGGAATTTGTGGATATTGCTTTAGTTTCTCTGGCGCAGTATTTCAGCCATTGTTGTTGGACCAGCTGACTCATACTCACAATGCTAGCTAGTGGATTTTTCAGTCTATGATGTATTGTGTGCATCGCTGCATGTATATAGTGCATCTTGTGCTCAATCTGCTCATTGATCCAACAATGAAAAATCATCTTTAAGGTCAAACATATGAACATTTTTAGAGCTGTGGACTGATATGTACAGTGATCTTCATTTGAGGTTCCACATCCAGCCTTTTATTCACACAATCAGGACACCATATGCAAACATTTGTCTTTTTGATGATCGTGTCATAAAATGTAGACCATAAACTGTCAGTTCAGCAGACTGCCTTTCACTTCACGAGAATTCACCAAAGAGCAACAAATTTAATCGCTGGCTGCAGATTCTTGGTTCATTAATAAGCATTAAAGATGAACGACATGGGTACATATGCTATTTCCCCATAGAAAGCACTGGAGTGGCGAGTGGGAAGCAGCTTTATTGAGCTTAATGTATCTGAAAATGACCTGCTGGCCTCTGCCAGCCAACTCCATTCTGCTTAATGCACGACTATTGGCTTATCCTAAGTCAATAAGGCTAATTACTCTTTTCCCGTTAGTCATTTCTGGACCTTTTTATAGTCTGACTCGAGGCTCGTCAGAGGCATAGTGCAACAGAGCCTTAATCACTAATTTTCTTCTCCTGCCCCAGTGGGCACAGTGTCTGACGCCAGTCTTCCTCTGTCTGTCTGCTTTCCTATCCATTCTCCCCATGGACTCATAGTACTCTGTGCATCTAGGAGCACACAGACTAGCTGAGTACAGTCTATTAGTCCAGACTTATAACACTACACTCAACATACTCACCAAAGAGTTCATACACAGAAAGAGTTCAGGTGAGGAGTTTGTGCCCCAGATGCATGAACATTTCAGAGACTTTTATTCTATATTCTGTTTTATGAAATTTTAACAGTATTTGAACGTATAGCCATTTGGAACCAATTCTCGAGGCTGCAGTGACTATGCTGGTAAATACACTTAAAACCCTCACCCAGCTGAAGAATGTAGAGTGTGTATCTGCTGTGTTTACCTCTGAATGTAAAGTGTTTTTTCTCTATTAAATAAACTGTTGTCAGCTAGCAGAGACGCAGCAGAATGTTCAAACAGGAATGTTTTATATGCAAATTAGCTTTATATATATATTATCATTGTAATTATGTCCAACCTCTGTTTTCTACCAGAGAGAGAGTTTATACCAGAGGGAGTGTTTGTGTTTTTGTGAATTTTTTAGTCCACTGAAGGGAACAATACTGCAGCGAGTCCAGCACAGACTCAAACACACAAACTCGGGTTAAATCAGGAGAGTGTGAACTGGAACATCACTGTACTGTACAAAAATCTCTCCAGAATGTCAGTCTGAAGACTACAACACTTCAGATAAGAAGTGTTGTATCAAGCTGTGTAGAGAATTTCAGCATCATTTTGCACTGTAGTGTACAAAATTAGAGGAACTTTTTTTTTTGTCCTTGCTCTGTGAGGCATCCTTGGGTTTGAGAAAGGCGCTATATAAGTTTAACTTATTATTATTATTATTATCATTATTATTATTATTATCATTATCATTATTATTATTATTATTATTATTATTATTATTATTATTATTATTATTATCATGGGGGCAACTGGTGGTTAGGTCTGGTCATTGACCAAATTGTGTATTTTCATTTATAAGATTTGTCATGTTTGGTGTCAGCTAACTGCCTCTCGACAAACTGTTTGTGGAGTTAACCCTCTGAAGTCTGAGGGGTTGTACTGAGACTCTGATGTAGTCTGACATGCCTTGATATTTTAACAAATTACACCCATCCAAAATATTTTTCCCAAAGTGTTACACAGGGTTTTGTTTAGCACAAACTCAGCAACAGTCGTTACAGTTTTTAGAACTTGTATGTGGTTTTATTTCTAAAGCTTAACAAATGTAAGTTGACACTGCGTTTTCACTCAGCCACTAACCCTACTTTGAATATTCATGAGGTAATAACACTCAAGGTGTGAAGTTCAGGTAAGGGCTCTTTTGTTGTATGCGGGTCTTCACACATTCCATGGCTGCCAATCCACCAATGGAATGTCAGGAATTACCATGTCATTATCATATAATTCACAGATTGCATGACTGGGTGGAAAATAAAGCGCAGCTGTCTGACTCGTTCTGCAAATGTGTTTCTGCGTATTTATGCTCCTCTCACAAATATCAAAAAACATATTTCAATTCAACCTATATACAGTATATTTGAAAATTAGACCCTTTAAGGTTTCCTGGGTATGTTCAATATTATTTCTAGGATAAAATCTGGCAGTTATATATGTGTTTTTGTAGAATTTTGGTTTTGTCCTCTACTCCAGATGGTTAAAGGTAAGAGAACTGGTGTGAAGATTGGTGGATGAATGTAAACTGTGGACAGACTAGATTATTTGCATTAATCTGATTTAGATTGATGTTTCTCTCATGTGTAAACAGCCACATCAAACACCAATACTTTTTATTTAGCTTTAATAAAATAAATGTGGGTATTTAGTCCGTAGGTGTTTAACATTCCGTTTTTCCCTGAGTGATAATGGAATGTTAATGATGATGACAGGAAATGCTTGAACCCATGGGAAGGTCAGATGGAACCCCTTTTTTGAGATGTGTGAGAGATGGTGAGTATGTTTATTGGGTCTGTAGCTAATGGTACTCTGGGCATCTCTAATGGATGGGCTTGTGATGTAGAGCTGGTAAACGGGTCGAGTGGGACTTGAGTGAAATATTGTTATTGTGAAGGTCAGGCAAGGGATCAGGCATTGGAACACAGTTTGTGCACAGTGTGATATTCATTTATTTACTTTATTTGTTTCTTTACTGGAATGTTTGATATTTCAGCAGCTGATATATTTTTTGATGATAAAAGGAAAATCTGAATTGTGTATTTGCCCCTATACTGAAATTATTCCAACTGATAAATTCTGTCCTATTTGTAGCCAGTACGGTGGAGAAATTTTCCTTTCTTACAGCCTCCACTGCATTTTTGGAGACTACCTGTAAGGTCATTTGATGGCATTGAAATACTGATGCATTTAAACTATTTTAATTTAAATAATATAATTTAAAATTCATGATGTGGTATCGATATGTTATTAATTATTAGTTGTCATATTGAACCTGAAAATTGTATAGCGGTGCATCTGTAACTGTTTGTATGTTATTTGTTTATTTAAGCTATTTTTGTTTTCCAGATTTTATTTTTTAACTCTTTAAAAGCATGTTGTAATTTGCCACTATTTCTAATTTTGTCACTATAAATCAATGAACATCCAGTAATCAGAAAAAAATATTATTAATTAAATCAAAATAATTGAAATGTGATTGTTATTGCTGGGAGTTTAATCTAATGTTGTGTTGTTTATAATGTGTCAAGTCACAAATAATGAAATAATAACACTTGAATTTAATTGGAGGTTAATTACAATACCAGGTACTTTGGTGCTAATTAGTATTATAGAACAAGGTCAGCCTCTCTCTTTCTCTCTCTCTCTCTCTCTCTCTCTCTCTCTCTCTCTCTCTCTCTCTCTCTCTCTCTCTGTCTCTTTCTCCCTCTCTCTCTCTCTCTCTCTCTCTCTCTCTCTCTCTCTCTCTCTCTCTCTCTCCCTCTTTCTCTGTCTCTCTCTCTCTCTCTCTCTCTCACACACACACACACACACACACACACATTGTTTAACACAGATGTTAGGAGCTGAATAGAATAGTTCTGGTGTCATCTGCTCAGAAATGAACAGTGTGTTGCCGGGTTCTAAGCGCAGTGATTCTGCATCAGTTCTGTGGGTCGTCCCGGGCTTTAATTACTGCTGGAATGCTGACTGGGATTTTCATTATAGGAGGTCAAGGAAAGGTCGAGGTAGATTTGCAAATGTTCTGCGAGCTGCCCACGCGCAACACAGTTTTATTAAGCGCTTGAAATGTTGAAATAATTATATCTCCAACTGAATAAATCACTGAGTGCACAATCCACAGTTCTTACACATGAAGCCCATCTCTCTATCTCTCTCTCTCTCTGTCTATATGTATCTCTCTCTCTCTTTGTCTATGTATCTCTCCCTCTCTCTATCTCTCTCTCTTTCTCTCTCTGTCTCTCTGTCTATATCTCTCTATATGTATATATCTCTCTCTGTCTCTATCTCTCTCTCTCTGTCTCTCTCTCTCTTTATGTCTATCTATCTCTCTCTCTCTCTGTCTCTATCTCTCTTTATCTCTATGTATCTTTCTCTCTCTCTCTGTCTATCTCTCTCTCTGTCTCTCTCTCTCTTTATGTCTATGTATCTTTCTCTCTCTCTCTCTGTCTCTCTCTCTCTCTCTGTCTCTCTCTCTCTTTATCTCTATGTATCTTTCTCTCTCTCTCTGTCTATCTCTCTCTCTGTCTCTCTCTCTCTTTATGTCTATCTATCTCTCTCTCTCTCTGTCTCTATCTCTCTCTCTCTGTCTCTCTTTCTCTTTATCTCTATGTATCTTTCTCTCTCTCTCTCTGTCTCTATCTCTCTCTCTGTCTCTCTTTATCTCTATGTATCTTTCTCTCTCTCTCTCTGTCTCTATCTCTCTCTCTGTCTCTCTCTTTATCTCTATGTATCTTTTTCTCTCTCTCTCTCTCTGTCTGTCTATCTCTCTCTCTCTGTCTCTCTCTCTCTCTCTCTCTCTCTCTCT
>BRDA01037024.1:10000-16152 GCA_036984385.1 Crenuchus spilurus | reverse complement strand
AATATTGACATTTGCCATCTCCACATCATTGCATTCAGTTTTTATTCACAATTTGTATAGCGTCCCAACTTTTTTGGAATCCGGTTTGTATTTACCTTAGCAGAAATTTGGGTCAGTCATGATATATTGTTACATTATTCATTTCTGTGTGATATCCAATCCGATATAAATGTGTTATATTTATTTCTTTCGAACTGAAAAATTAAAGATTGATTAGAAATTAAATGAAACTATCTAATGATTGTTACACTTATATAGCGCCTTTCTTAAACCCAAGGACGCTTTACAATCAACACCCCCCTAACATATCTAACATATCTAACATATAGTTTGCCTTCAAGGTTCTGTTTTCTGTCAGAAGATGCTGTGGAGGATACATTTTCAAAAACAAACCAGAATGTAAACATGTAGGATTAAATGTAGGGTTTTTAAAGACCTTTTAAATACCACTTTAAATGAAAATTAAGACCAAACTTGTGATGGATATCTACTCCAAAAGTAGGTTGCTGTCAGGCTCTTAAACATTTTCCTCCTCTCTCCTCACTATGCCTACCCTGCTCACTTCTTTGTCCTGTCTGCCTGGCTTTTAGAGACTCTCTGGCACTGCTCTACAAAAGAAAACACTATGGATTGGATATTTAAGTGGTCTCCAATGCTATTATCACCATCTTCTCTATGAGAAGTCTGGGCTTGGGGGAGCCTGTCTGTCCTGATGGACTTTTTGCGGCTGGATACGCGATGGACGGAATCCTCACATGCCTAGCGGCACTCTCCACGTGGACGGAAAGAGGACGCACTATTGGAACACTGGTACGGGATTTTGCTAAAATTGGCATAAAGCAATATCACTGTTTACTGAGAAATGAATGTGTTGGGTTTGCTTGTCCGGGCCCTATGAGGCGCCCAACTGATTTTGATCTGTGGGGCAGAACGAACATTGACTGTGATTAACACCAACTCGCACTGAAACCATGTCTGAGATTTGTTTTGGCTCCCTTCTTATTGCAGCTGACCTTGCTGTTGTATTCCAAAACCTCCACTAGGGTGGGTTACCATGGAGACTCTTCCCACTCCCAACCACCTCTGACTACCCCCACCACTTGCTATGTCTTGTCATTTGTGGGCTTATGCAAAGAGTTTTTTTCTCTTGTCTTCCTCCCTCATGTATGCTGCTTTCTTCCTTACTTCAAGGTTGGCGCCATCCATCCATCCATCCATCCTATTCTATTCTAATCTTATCTGTTACCATTCCTGCAGGTGAGATCTCCATTACCACTGTTTGAAACGTCTTCGGCATATAATGCAATGAGATCAATCAACCCAGTCAGGCTCCACCCCTTTTCCAAATGCTGCCTATACATCATTGCTGGGCAGCCAACATGCTCGGAGGAAAGCATAGGATCCCTAGCTCTGATGGATCACCTGGCAGATGCCTGAGCCAGCGGACACTACAATGGGGAATGATGGGTAGTGTCATCTACCCACCTGCTGATGGCAATCAGCATGACTTGGATTCAAACTTGCGATCCTCTGATCATAGTGTCAGCATTTTAGTCCTCTGAGACACTCGGGGCTGAGTAAGTCGTTTTTAGTTTACCTTACATTTTATCCTTTCCATAAAACAACTCCAGGCTGGCTAGGAGCTTAGAGCTTATCAGAAAAATAATCTTCTTCTATTTCCTCAATCAAGCAGAACTGATAAATTCTCACAGAGATTTAACTAAAAACATTTATGGCCCACCCAACATAAATGTAAGATAGTTTAATACTTTTTAACATTTATATTTGTAAAAGTGAACTTAAGGACCGATGAACATATTATAAACATTAGGATCATAAGTATTAATATTTCAGAATAAATCCACATATCCCCAGCATATATACATATATGAGCAGTTTAGCTTATCTATTTACACTGTTCTAAATGTTTCAATCTGGACTGCTTTTTAAATAAGGTACAGTACAAAACAGCTAAACATAGCTAATTTACATATAACAGTCTTAAAAAACAAATCCTGCTTAATTCTACAGGGTTTCTACATTTCTTCATAAATGTGTTTTTTTCAGTGTCATTAATGCATTTTTAGTATTCTGAATGGACACTGTAACTGTACAAACTCATACAGGCTGATTTCAGATCACTAAGAGCTTTTGAAAGTTCTGCTTACACAGCAGTGAGGCTTTTATTCACATTGTTTTGTTCATAATGAGAGTGAATGAATGAATATCCATGAATATTCAGCTTTGTTAGATCAAGTACGCTGCATACAGCAACAGCAGACATCATATCCTTAAAGGGCCAGAGCAGATTAAATAGTAGAAATGGTGTCCACCATTTCAAGCTAATCTAAACCCTGACTGGTGTGTAAAACTTTCCAAAATAAAAGTTTCTTATGATTCCTGAAATAATAATTAGAAATTGAAGTATTAAAATATGTTATTGTCATAACAAAACTTGGTAGTTTGATGTTTTGGTGAAATGTTCTGTGGTAAAGAAGATACGGCTTGATTAACAGTGTTGTTGTACTATTAAATACATTTCACTGCAGTGTACTGAGTCCACTTGTGAAACTATATACTGCTTTTTAATTCAGAAACTCTTTATTTAGTGTTAACTGATATAAAAATTAATCACAATTAAGTACTAAACATAATGTGAAGAGTTGGAATTAGATGTTTTAATTGTTTGACAGCAGTAGTGAAAATCAAAGACTGGTATATAACACAACGAGAAACCACACAAGTGTTGGTTTCAGAAATGACCTTAATTAATGTTGTATGATTTGAGGCCAATGTGTGATGGATTAGAACAATATTTAAGAGGATCTGCTGTCCTCTTATATGCTGTCATATATGATTCCATTTATCAGCTAATTAACAAGCCTTTTTAACAGAAGTGTGTATCTTACATCAGAAGAACTCTAGAGATCAGCAGGGCTCCAGGATCATCACTGAAAAGCATTGTGACTGTACAGTAAGCTTCTGATATGTGTTAGCTTAGCAACAAATCAGCTACAAATCTAAAGACGTAAGGAAAAAATTAACATTTTGGCTGGACTGTATTTCTTCAAGGAAAGTATGTATCCAGCTAACAGTTTCTTAATGTTCTCTGAATGTCTGCTAAAATAACATTCATACAGACAAGCATTACTTCTAAATGTATTTAACAGTCTTAGAAAGAGACTGGAAAACAAATCCATTAGCTTTACTTGAAGATGAGAATGAGAATGACATCTTCAACATGTCAATGTCAACTTGAGAATGTTGACAATGCACTGTAAAAAATGTCCGTAGATTTTACGGTGAAAAACTGTCAAACCATGACAGTTTACCACCGTAAATGGAAAATAGGTTAAACACAGTTTATTTAACGGTGAAATGGCGTAAATAAAAACAACAGCCAAAACGCTAATTTTTACATATTTTTCCCGCAAATACAGGATTTCAATGTAACATATACGTGCACTGTGTTTATCACAAATATATTCCGTAATATGCATATACCAGCAAAAAGCGTAATTTTTGCATTCAATTTCTGTAAATAATGCATTTTGTCACTTATAAATATATGTATGGATCATTATGTTGACATGATAAAAATAAAGTAACCTGATTTCCTAACCCAGTTAACAGTGAAACTATTTCATGCATGATCAAATTGAAAACATTTGCTTGGAAAATTTACTTTGCAATGAAATGGTACATTTCATGATCAATCATTACTTGGGATTTTGGGGGAAACTGATTGGTGTACATACACTGTAAAAAAAAAATTCACAGATATACGTTGTAAAAAATGTATATACTATAAATAATTATTTTAAATAACATACTTATTAATGCATTACTTGTACAATAAAACACTATCATGGCATGACAAACAAAATAGGTTTTCATATAGTATTTTATTTTAATTGCATGGTAAAAGGGCGGCACGGTGGCTTAGTGGTTAGCACGTTCGCCTCTCAGCACTGAGGTCTTGGGTTCGAGTCCGCATCTGAGCGGAGTTACCATGTTCTCCCCATATCTGTGTGGGTTTCCTCCCACAGTCCAAAAACATGGAGGTCAGGTGAATTGGCTACTTAAAAAAAAAAAAAAAAAAAGTGTGTGTGCGCGTGTCTGTGTTCACCCAGTGATGGACTGGCGTCCTGGGCTTAGTTCAATAGTGTAATGCCCTGCGCCCAGTGAGGGCCATATATTTTACAGTGAAATTCTGTCAATGAAGTTAGTTTTTACTTTAAATACAGTGTTTTTTTTACAACGTATATCTGTGTTTTTTACAGTAGTAATTTGTGGAAAAAAATGGTTCTTGAATGTAAAATTCACGGTTGTCAAACATGCATACCGTAATTTATCATACAGTCTGACCATATATTTGACGGTAAAATTCTGGCAACCACAGCTGCCAGTTTTTTACCGTAAATTTTACGGGTTTTTTTTTTACAGTGTGTTTACTCATTTAGGGCTACAGCACCTTTACATAACATTAGTCAAATTTCTGGAAACATTGCCAGAATATTAGCTGGATAAATAGTTTAATGCACAATCCATTGCACATAACACACAGATCTGATACATTTTTATTATTGTGGTTTACAGATTTTCTCAGTCGATTTGGTTCATTTCTTACATCAGAATTGAAATTCTCAAAACCGTTCATTCAATCTCCACATCTCCTTGTCACTTGTGCACATCATAATAGCATTTCTCGTTGTGTTTCTCATTGTGTTTCTCATTGTATTTCTTGTTTCTCGTTGTGTTTCTCGTTGTGTTTCTCGTTGTGTTTCTCGTTGTTTCTCGTTCTCATTGTGTTTCTCGTTCTCATTGTGTTTCTCGTTGTGTTTCTTGTTGTTTCTCGTTGTGTTTCTTATGTTTCTCGTTGTCTTTCTCATTGTGTTTCTCATTGTGTTTCTTGTTGTTTCTCGTTGTGTTTCTTGTTGTTTCTCGTTGTGTTTCTCGTTTCTCGTTGTGTTTCTTGTTGTTTCTCGTTGTGTTTCTTGTTGTTTCTCGTTGTGTTTCTTGTTGTTTCTCGTTGTGTTTCTAGTTGTGTTTCTTGTTGTTTCTCGTTGTGTTTCTCATTCTCATTGTGTTTCTCGTTGTCTTTCTCGTTGTTTCTCATTGTGTTTCTTGTTGTTTCTCGTTGTGTTTCTCGTTGTGTTTCTCATTGTGTTTCTCGTTGTTTCTCGTTGTGTTTCTTGTTTCTCGTTGTGTTTCTCGTTGTTTCTCATTGTGTCTCTCGTTGTTTCTCATTCTCATTGTGTTTCTCGTTGTGTTTCTTGTTGTTTCTCGTTGTGTTTCTCGTTGTGTTTCTCATTTATCAAATACTTGAATCAAAAACATTCATGCTCATGTACAGTTATCTGCTGTTTTTTACATTATCAGTTGCTTATGTCATGTTCATCAATATATGTTCTACTGATTGTCTGTTAAATTGTCTTATCCTCCAAAACATTTCATGTCATTACATGCAAAAGTGCTGAACATGTTCTCATAATCTCTCAGACATCATTTGTACTTTTCTATGAAACCTTTTTGGTAAATTTAGGTCATTTATCCTAAATTGATGACGTTGTACAATCATCCAAGCTGAATCTTGGTGTTCAGGTAAGAAGGGGAATTTGTGACGGTTTAGATCAAACAATAATCAAACAGTTTACAGCTCTCAGTGACACCAGATCAGCATGAACCTGCTGTACAAAGCTCCATTTCAAAGACATGGTGACAGAGTGAAAGAGCTGCGGTCCCAGTATGTAGCCTACAGGTAAAACCCTTCTATATACTGATACATCTGCTGTGACTGAAACATCTGTTTCTTATCCAAAATGAACATCATATGTACTTCATTTCTCCTTTTCTGCTTCAGTGTATCATAGATCTGGAATCAGGAGAACCGCTCCACACTTTTAGACCTGTAAGAGGCTTCAAACTGGAAAAATGCAGAAGGCGTGGTCAAAACATCATCAGCCAAAGGGCTTCCACTGATGTACCAGGTCAACGGGGAGGAAACATCACAATGTGTGCTGCTTATACATATTCCTATTATAGGGCCCTATAACACACAGCATCTCCTTACATTCTTGTACACCACCTAAAGGGATCATCCCTGATAATCAGAGAGGTGTGATGTAGGAGGACTTGCCCAAATATGTGGT
>BRDA01037024.1:0-5000 GCA_036984385.1 Crenuchus spilurus | reverse complement strand
TCTTCAGTAACAGCGAAGGTGTTAATGCTAAAAATAGCTTGTGACTAATTGTATTGCACAGATCATGGTAGGCCTATATGCTCAGATCAGGATCCACCTATACAACAGATTCATTGTCTATAAAGATCCATTAAAGAAGCCAGTATGAGGCTAATGAGGGATAAACAGCGTAAACTCATATCCCATATCTTAATGTGTGGTGTTACTGTGTTTTAGAAAACTGAAAACAAAAAAGTTTTGTAAAAAAAATGATCTTCAATTCTCTCATTTATTCTAAAAGGCATCAGCGAAATGAGACGTCTCTAAGTGAGGTACTTCACCTGCAGTAATTAGGCTGCTCCAGTCTGGAAGATGGCAGCTGCTGCTCCACAGGGTGTCACCTGTACCTGTGACGAGCGCGAGCCAATCAGCACGCGCGTTAAATCCCAAAGTTCCGCCCCAACTGACGTCAACGGTCGCCGGTGTGGGCGGGGCTTTTCCAGATGGAGTTGCAGAGCGCAGATGGACAAAGTGATGACAGTAGGATGGGAGAGACGGTTCACGGCTGAAAGTGAGTAGAAATGACGTTTACTTGATCTTTATCACACACATGTCGCGTCTTGCTCACTTTCTCTGGCTTCATTTCAGCCGTTTTGCCTTAAATGCCTATTTGTGTGCTTGTTAGCACTCATCACTGAACTTCTAGGTGTTAAACGCGGTTTGTTTGATGAATTCTTGTTTGCGAGTGAAGGATTTTTCTGTCCTATTCACTTGTATGATAACTTACGATGCACATAGGGGCATTTTAAAGTTATTTTGATGTTTTTGCTGATTTTTCCTTTCTCATGTAGTCGTTAGATAATCTAGCAAAATAATAATGTGGTCAGTGAGGCGCGTGCTGAGACGAAACGCGCCAGCTGGAGTTCATTTATGTGCCATTAAAGGGGAAAGTTCACCTTATTTCACATTTGGGCACAACTGAGCTGTCTGTGTACCTTAGTTCATTTGACATTAATTTAAAAATATTAATGTCAATTAAAATAACATGTGAAAACGGAGCGTTTGTGTGTGTTGCGATTTTTATTAAGAGCACAAATCAGTGCGATGATTTTCAGGAAATACACAGTAGGGCTGTCGCAATACCAGAGTTCTGATTTTAATACTGATATGAAGGGCAGTTTAACGATAGTCTACACGAAATCGATACTCTGGGTATAAATAAAAAATCTTCTTGACTTTAATGTCAAATGTTTGTTTAAATGCAGAAGCACTTCTACATGTTTATAGTTTATCCTTTTTTAATTATCTTTGTAATACATACAGAGCTCTTCAGTTGTCTTCACAATCCAGTAGAATCCAAATACAGTAGAGCCAAAATATTGTAGCTAATTTTGAAAAAAATATTGAAGGTTCCTTTGTAAAGATAAAGGTTATTTATAGATAGAAAGAAAGAAAGAAGAAAAGAGAACCATGAACACTCGAAAAACTCATTGTATTGCATAGTGCAAGGGTTAGTCAGATTGTTGATGAATGTGTCAAAGATGGTTCAATACACGGCCTTTTTGGAAGGGGTTCTTCTAATTAGCTCCCAAAATGGTTCTGTTATCATTACAATGTTAAGTTTGTAATAGCACAGGAACAATTTTTGGGGTTATATAGAACCGTCTCTAGACCGGTTCTCTATAGAACCGTCTCTAGACCGGTTCTCTATAGAACCGTCTCTAGACCGGTTCTCTATAGAACCGTCTCTAGACCGGTTCTCTATAGAATAATAATAATAATAATAATGCATTTAATTTATAACGCACTTTACATTTAAAATAAATCTCAAAGTGCTACACAATAAAAACATTTAAAGCAGAATTAAAAAGTGTAGAACCATCTACAGCACATTTCTCATCAATCTGAAGAACCCTTTAATCATGCAGAGTATTCATTGGTTCTATACAGAACCATTTTCTTTAATAAATAACAATTGAAGCACCATCTTGAACACAGACAACTAAATTGCTCTCAAATATGAAATGAACTTCTTTAAGACTAGAGCAAGCTGACCTGAGTCTGGCATGATCCCCTAATCACTACATTTGAAAATCTGGATCACTGTATGGAGCACAATTATTTTAGGGAGCTGAATTTGATGACTACCATCACTATTTCAGACGCTACCTCATGCAAGTGTATTCATGCATGAGAATATTCAAACCAGACAGTGCAGTGCATTATGGGTGTCCACTATCCATTAGGGTATATACATGGATTGTTTGAGTGCACTGAATATTCTGCACTGTTTGGACACACTTATGCATTCTGTGAAATGCCCAAAAGAAAGAAATGTGTAAATTGATTAATTTTCATAAATAAAAGGCAATAACTGTAACACATGCAGAGAAGACAACTGCGCCATCTACACTTTTAGAAGTGTTGTATCTGACTTCACACTACTGTAAGAGGTGCTAAGTTAGATTTGTGAGCTAATTATATGTGTAATATACTATATATAATAAAAACCCAGTAGACCTGCAGAACTGGAGTGCTAAACATTTTTTTTTCCCTCCAGAATTTCAAAATGTAAGTAAAAAAGCTACTTTACATCAGTGCAATTGTAATGTTGTTGTGCTGGACTAGCAGCTTTGTGCTGTGTTCATTTAAGCTGCGCATGCTGATGGTGTCATTGGTCACTGGGTGATGTTTGACTGGTCTCTGTGTGTGTAGAGGATACAAAGCACCTCTAATCACTCTCTATCTGTTTGGAGGTGTCATCTGTCTCTTTGTTTGCTTCATCAGGAGCTTTAGCTCACTTACATTCATAAACAGAGCTCCAGGTGTCAGACCAGCTGTTCAGGATATGATCCTAATATTTGTAGAGTGGTGTTTGCACCTCTAAATGTTTTAGCGTTAAACACTTGATACTGTTATTATTTTTGGATATAATTCAGCCTCCTCTTATTTGAATTTTTTGGCTTAATATAATCCAAAACTACTCTGGCCTTTTGTGCTTACGTCATATCTGGTGCGTGCGGGTATCGTTTGCCTCTAGCTCAGACTTGGCAGTGAGGCAGCAGAGGTGTCTCTGTTTGTGTGGAAATGTGGTCTTTTTGTGCCAATATCAGATCAGTATTGGCTTTGGATAATTGTGAGTGAGGGCAGTGTCACGCAGACAATTTTGGACCAAATTTTGTGCATTGACAACATAACTAGGTGGGGGCCACAATAGTTACAAAGAAATATGTTGTGTACATCTGTCTTGAAGAAAATGGGCATCCAATATGTGGCGTCTTTATTGTCAGGAACCTGGTGATGCCATGTGTGTCATGACTCAGGGGTTATGTTTCAGTAAGGTGATGTAAGATGAGATAATCTTATTAGTGCCACAGTGGGGAAATTCAGATTGCCATTTGTGTTATATTTGTCCATTATTAAGTCCAACTGTATTGCATTTAAAGAATATATTTTGGGGAAACCATCATTGGTGCACCTTTGCGTTGGACTGGAAGAGTCTATGACTGAAGATTACTACTTACTACCATGTGGAGGTCAGGGGTTTAAACACAACACAAACTGAAATGCTGTCGGCCACAAATTTTTGCTTGTAAACAAATTAAACAAAATACAGTATAGCAAAACATTGCAATACTCAAATGTATCAATATCTTTTACTTCTCTATCCAGTAAACTAAAATATATTTAGAGTATTGGATTGGGGATAATTAGGGATGCCCTGAACTGAGAAATGTTTGACCGAAACAGGAACCAAACAAATCAAACATTTGGCTGAATACCGAACACAGATCTTCTTTTATATCAATCATTTATATAAGCTATTTCCCAAAGTAAGTCTTGTAGTTAGTCAGGAATTAATGTCTGTATTTTAATAAGTTGGTGTGACATCATTAGGTTTAATAACATGAGTTTAAATGATTTTATGGTTGTGTATATAAAAAAGTTATAAAATTACACAAGACAATAATACTGATAATTACTAATATTTAATTAAACATGAAACTAAATCATGAAAATGGCTAAACTGATGTTCTGTGTGTTTAATTTGAGTGTAATTTGGCTACAGGCATTGAAACACTTCTTCTGGTAATTGTGTCACGGTCTCGAACACTACCTTTTCCCGCCAAAACTACATGGCGAACACAACACAAGCTAACGCAAAGCTAAGCGGCTGTATTCTGGTTTAGTCGTAAGTGTAGTTTTGTAAAGTTTGTGGTTGTAGCTTGTCTTCCATTTCATCACCTAACTGTGATGGCAAATCTGTTTTGTTAACTGGTGAGGAAAAGCTGAATTTGGAATGTCAAATTAATGGTCAATATTAAACAAACTTTTACCAGTCAGGTTACACTCTGGTTCATGTCTACAGCTGGGAACAAAAAAAAGCTAACGGTGTAATTAAAAACTTAATTGTTCATTATAAATTCATCTTTTTATTTATTTGGCTGAACAGTGACATTTTTTTTTGCTCAGTTTTCTTCCAAATAATTTTGTTTGCCAAATACTGTGCATTCCTAATAAAATATTATATAAAAAATAGAATATATTACAAATAAGCAGTTCTGTCTAAAATTTGGATTTAATAGTGTCCATAATGCTTATGTTCCTAATATTCTCTGGAATGCTATACTGTATGGTAAGACCCTTTTACTGAGGTGATATTGGCATCAAAGTTACCATTAAAAGAAATATAACTTCTGTTTGTTATTGTCTCCTAAAAAACAGAAATAGAATTATATTGAATGCTCAGAAAAGGCAATTACAGCAGCATAAAAGCCAGTAAAGAAACTGGTCATGTTCTCCAATATTTACGAATGAAAAAATGCACTTAATATGGATTGTAGTTTGAACAGACCCAGCTAGCATGTTGTAGTGGGAAGCATCTTGACCTTTTAAGCTTCTGTCATGTTAGTATTTTTATCCTTAGATTGCGCTGCCCCATGAATGTGCTGTCCAGTCTGCTGCATGTCATATTTTGTGAGTCAGCAAAATGAAACAGCGTTAAGTATGGGTCATATGAT
>BRDA01037012.1:0-18038 GCA_036984385.1 Crenuchus spilurus | reverse complement strand
GTTAAATTAACACTGAGAGTGTTACATTTTGACACCCTCAGTGTTAATTTAACTCTAATAGTGTTGATTTAACACTGGCAGATTTACTGTGTAGCGTCTCAGAAAATCGTGGGATGGTTTAAAGCTGCGTAGTGAAGGTATACTAAGAATGGACTTCTCATACATTCAGTGCCTCCCAATGGCATAACAATGATGCCCCACAGTCCAGTGATGCTAGACAGGTACTGGTAAGTGGTAGAGAGCAATCGATGTGCCACAGTGGACCAATGAACCTCTAATTAATATTCTGTATATTCTCTGTTTGAACACATTTGATAAAAATCACACACATGCAGGGCAGACCACAAAAAACACCATGCAGGGCCTATAACCCTCCCCCGCCCTTCCTCCACCATCCCCCTCTCTTCTCTTCTCCTCTTTTTCTCTCCTGTCCTCTTCCCCCTGGGCAGAGATGATCTGTCTGGACACCCCCATCTTCACCACACATCAGGACTCAAAAACGATGGTGACAGAAATGGGGGAAGGAACAGGGGAGTTGTGAATTTCCTTCAAATTCAGCCCCCACCTTCCCCACCCCCTTAAAGTCCTTCTATTTGCTAGACAGCATGGGGCTATCGCAATGTTAACCACTCACACTGACCTCCCTGCAAATGCACTGATACCCATCAATCTCAACAGCAGCTAAGGACAAAGGACAACACAGATATTACATCTGAAGGTGGTGTTGTTAATCCTGTCTCAAGTAGGCTATATTACATCCAGTATCAATTACAGTAGTCTGTGTAATAATATTACTTTCAGTCTAATCTCTGTGCTGTATCTGTAGCATATGTTCAATTGTCAAAGACAATGATCTGGTAAAGACAATAGTGTCTTTAACTGGTCTTTAGTCTTTAATAGTCTTCAGGTCTTTAATAGTGTCTTTAAATGGTCTTTGTTTGTAGTGGGATTACCAATTTGGTATTGAGTATTGTGATACTACTAGTGATGCACCAAATATTTGGTAACTGAAATTATTTGTCCGAAAATGGCAAAAAACACTTTCACTGTTTGGCCGAATAAGTGAAAAGAATGAATAGTTCATATCCAACAATGAAGTTTTTAATGACAGTTTTAATGACAACTGGCGTAAAGTTAGTTTACTATATGGACATTCGTTTGACATTCAGAATTCTGCTTTTCCTCACTACATTTTGTTTATTTTCCTCATAACAAAACACAGATTCACCAGCACAGATATAGTTTGGTGATGAAACAGAATAAGACAACAAACTACAACCACAACATTTACTAAACTACACTTGTTATGATGAAGCCGGAATACAGCCGCTTAGCTTTGTTTTTGCACCCCAGCGGCTGCAGTGTTAGGGACCGTTTCACAATTATCAGAAGAAATGTGAAGCGTTTGTGTGTCTGTAGCCAATGACGCTCACATTAAACACACAAAACATCCATGTGATCATTCATTTTAGAATTTTTTAATTTTTTGTTTAATGTTTTTTTAAACATTAGTAATAATGTAACACACATGCATCTTCATACATATTCATATATTATTGTCTAAGATTTGCTTAATATACAAATATAAAATAATAATCAGTTAAACTTGTTATTAAACCTAATGATGTCAACCCAATTGATTAAAATACAGACATTTATTCCTAACTACAAGACTTTTTTTGCTAAATAGTATTTTATAATGATTTAAATGCAGAACTGTGTTTGGTATTCAGTCAAATGTTTCCTTTTGTTCTGTTTTGGCCACAAATGTTCATTGTGGTAAATTCTCAAATACTACTCTTGGAATCGGTGCTCACATTAAAATTCTGCTATTGTGACATCTTGTGGCACTTGTCACATCACATCTACACAAAGTTCTTTAAAGATCATCCTTCCATTCATTATTTTCAGTTCTTTGGAAATCAAATGTGATTTTCTGTGGCATCACACAAAGAACCATGTGGCACCTGCATTTTGGGTGGAATCAACATCCTTTTATTCAGTCAATCTGAACATCTTTGTGTATTTGAAGGAAAAGGTCCGGGAGACTCCAGATCAAGCCCAAGCAGATGCATTGGAGGCAAGCAACAAAATCCAAGCCAGTCCTAATCCAGCTCCACTGGGCACAGTCACCACTAAAGGCTGACTCTATTGCCATAAATAGCCATGGATCCACTTGGTAGCATCCACACTTACCACCATTTTTCATTTAGTTCTACAAACATGGATTAAGTTGAGGAGATGAACTGAGGAAGTCTGTAAATATGAACTTTTGTATGACTCTTCATACACAGACAGCCTCAAACATCAGTTTAAACAGAATGTATGATTGAAGTCAACACTGGTATAGAAACACCATCACTGCACTAGTGTTCTGTTGGTGTAACTTCAGTGTGATGCAGGCGCCAGTGCTCGAGTATAAACACAACAGCCTAGGCCACTTGTGTAGGCTACAGTGAAGACTCTGTGTTGCTTCAATGCAGACTCATAAATCGGCCTATAGAGAGCGCGAGAAGAGGAACACGGTGAGATGAATGACTACAAGAGATGCTCTTGGGAGAATGACAGATTTGCGTTTTTCTCTGTATCCTTGGCAACTGAATAATAACTGCTTTACCTCCAGAGCTCCACCAGCCTCCGTATCTTGATTTCCTGCCCCAGAGAGGCAGCGTGGCCTATTTTAAACAACAGCCTTACGGTGCAAAAAAATGAAGAAAACGATTCAGCAGCACTCTGCCCATGTTTATTATTTACTAACCAGGCACACACACACACACACACACAAACACAAACACCTCCAAGCAAAGCAAAAGGTATTGGCAGATTCTCGGTATGATTTCCGCCTCGGTCGCCCGGCCGCTCGCTGCTGCCCTATATTTTCTCCCGGCTGAAAGGGGGAAGAAAACTCAGCAAATCAATACAATTGATTAAGATATTTTCGAGCCTGTCTCTTATAATTGGCCGAGGATATACTGCCTCCGCTGTGACGGATGGAGACACAGAAACTGAGCACATGAAAACAAAAGAGAGTTACAGAGAGAGAGCAGGAACAAGAGAGAGAGAAAAAGAGAGAGAGAGAGCAGAGGAATTAGATAAAGAAGAGTGGAGGAAGCGCAAGGTTTAAGCCGAGTTAAGGTGCAGTCGCTTTCAAATGTGCTGACCAAACAGCGCATATGCATTTTAATCAGAAGGCAAGAAGAGGGAAAAAATACATTATCAATTCAAATGTGAACTCTCTCTCTCTCCCTCCCTCCCTCTCTCTCACTCTCCCTCTTTCTTTCACGCGCTCAAACGTCTATTCAGGCGGTTAGCAAGCGGCACATTTCATTCCGCTCACTTTAACAATAGGCTGAATGGGTTTTGTATGCTAGCAGCTATCTGGCTGCATGTTTCGTGGCCGCGGAAGTGAGGAGCTAATTGAGAACGCAGCCTCTTCCAGTGACAGAGTGACAGTGCTGACTCGGCTCTTCGGCGAGGAAGATGGCGAAAAACACACACATACACACACACACACACACCCTCCATAGCAGCTCTCACAGATTTTAATTCTCAGTCTTGGCACCGTGCTTGGCTGCGGGCCAGCAGCAAAATGAAAGCCCAAGTGGAGGAAGAGCTGCACACAGGTGTTCCGGCTCTCAGAGGAGCCAGGCAGATGACCCGAACTGATTCAGCTCCCACAGATACAGCTCAATTTCCCCCACCCCCTCCCATCACCACCCCCTCCCACCACCCAGCATTCAGGTGCACAAGCACGTATGAGACACCTGTAAAGGTTAAACTGTTGCTTATATAAACTACAAATGTACATTCAAATGTCCCTGAACATGCATGGATGAGCCATAACATAATGACCATGACATTTATTATCCAGCAATGGTGGGACATATTAGACAGCTCTTGGTTTTTATAGTTGATGTGGATGGTGTTGGAGCATCTCTGGAAATTTGTTGGGTGCTCTGTCAACAGTGGTCAGTATCTACTGATTATCTGTGGAATGCACCGGAACAGCAAGTCCAACGCTAAAGTGCTAATGTCTTGGCTCCAGATACTACAGGATACCGAGAGATCCAGTTCGCTGGGGCTCAACCTTTCAACTTACATACTTAGTATATAACCATGTTGGTCGTAAAGTTTTGGCTCATTGTTGCAAATTGAGAACAGGTAAGCATAAAGAAGAAAGTCTGTTTTGTGCTGAATGACGCAAGAGTCGTGTGTTTTCCGGGACGAAAAGGCGTTTATACGATTTTATGCGACACAAATCAGAGGCGCGGCGATATTCTCCTATCTGCTAGGTGGCACTATGTAAAAAATACCAATCTGAACCGCACAAAGACGCAGAAGAATCACAAATGGATGTGCGGGATGAGGACCTGTTATGTTTGCCACTACTTTTTAAAAAAATAATGTTTATTTATTAATTTTTTGCCTATTTTTATCCCTTTCCCAATGTACTAGTAGCCAATTAGCCCATTCCATCCATTAAGACTCTCCCCATCACTTTTGCAATGTCTTTGACATCTAGGAGGGTGAAGACAAGCACAAGCCTCCTCCATTGCATGTGATGCCAGCCACCGCGTCTTTTAGAACTACTGCTGAGGTTCACTGAGGAGTCTAACACGCTCAGAGGAAAGCGCAGGGTTCCCAGCTCTGAATGGACCAATCAGTAAACGCCTGAGCCAGCGGACATTGCAATGTGTGAGTGATAGGGAGAGAGAGAGAGAGAGAGAGCGCCATCTACCCACCCAGAGAGAGCACTGCCTGCTGAGCCACTCGTGACCAATTAACAAAGGAAGATGAGTTAAGGGAGAGTTTAAACTTCTTGTATTGCCAATGTGAGACATTAATGATGAAATGCATTTTAAATATGTTGTGGTCCTTCATGGAGGAGTCATGAACATGCCTAAACCTCCTTATTTCTGTCACCAGTCTCTCTTCAAATTTGTCCATATGTGGTTTGCTGTCTGCGTCCACTCCTCCGCATAGTTAGAAAAATTCTGAGGTGCTCCGCGGCGATTCACAGATGCGCGGAACCTTTGCGCGGGGGCCTGTCCCTGTGAGTGAAGTAATTTTAGACGCGCGGAACGTTGCGACATTCACGATCACGATCAACAACAACAACAAAAAAGGCTTGAAATGTCTCTTTATATGTAATGAATATAAAATATTTGACAGTTTACCTTTCTGAATTACATTATGGTCAACAATGTTGTAATTTATGATGTAGTACTGTACATCTGCATGTACTAGATATTTGTCTTGGACTATGGAAATGCATAAAAGTACATATTTATGCAGAATTTTCTAGATAAAGATGGGGTTCTTTGTGTAATTTTGGAATGTGGAACTTTGCCTCTGCCTTGTCCATTCATTTCAGAAAATGGGACACAACTGCAGCTGTTATTCCACTTATACCCCGGTTGCCATATATTTAGGTGTGAGGTGTAATCATCAGCTTTTGCAGTTTTGCTATTGGCTGTTGTTCTAGGCTAATCCACTGTAGGTCAATAGACAACACAGATATTTACTCTGGTTGTTATGGAACGTATTAAACTATTGCACTTCATTATTAAACTGAGTAACTTTTCTTTGACCAGGTCTACTTCATTAAACGTAAATAACAAAATTTACATATTTGTGCATTGAGTTAAAACTACAGGCCATTTACCCGACTATAGACTGGGGGATATGATTGTAACTGGTGCAAACGTGCAGCTCTTCTATTTCTATTATTATTACTTTACTGCAGTTATTTGGAACACATTACAAGATGCACGTACGTGAGAAATATGCCAAAAGAGTCCTTTTCATTCTCCTTTCTCTTGCTGTCTGTTTCAGGGGCGACTCTGCCGCCTGCAACGTTTAATATTCCTTTGACATTTCTGTCCCATTTTCATTAGCTTCTTTCATCCTCCTGCCGCTGCCCTGGCCTTTTGCGGGGGGTCAATGTGGTTTCCAGACCCTCGCTCTGCCTTCACCACTTCATCAAGGCTCAGGGGGCGGAGGGGGGCTTAGGTCAGGGGGGCTCTGGGGGGCTGTAAATGTCTGCAGTGTGAGGAGAGCGCTCCTGGGGTAAGTCAATTCCACAGCAGGCTAGCAGGCCAGAGCTAGAGCCGGTGAAGCCGGCAGGATACGTAATGTCCCAGTCAAGCTGTTTTTGCTCTGATTCTAATCAGTTGTTTAATATGGAGTCCTGATTAGATATTTGTAATGTTTCATTATTTTGGCCACAAGTGACTTTAAAACAGCAGAAATATGTGAATCCGAGTGTTTTAGACACTATTTATATAGTTCTATATACTATATTGTTATTATTATTAACGGAATAAAAGCTATTATTATTACTATAGACTATATAATAGTTTATTTACACTATTTTTATGCCAATTTTTATGCCTTTCTTAATGTAGTATTAGCCAGTTAGTCCATCCCCTTCGTTAGGACTCTCCCCATCACTTTTGCAATGTCCCTGACTCCAGGAGGGTGAAGACAAGCACAAGCCTCCTCCATTGCGTGTGATGTGGCCACCACCTCTTTTCATTTGGAGGAAAGCGCAGGATTCCCAGCTCTGAATGGACCAATCAGTAGACTCCTCTTTTCTCATTGTGTTCTGTATGTAAAACTCTAGTCATTCTGTATAAAATGTATTTTTGTTATGATTTTAGAGTGTCTGGAGCAGATGAATTGGATTTACATTATAACTTAAGGGAAATATTGCTTCAGTTATAGTTCATTTTGGTTATCATCAGGCACTTTAGAATGGATTCATGACAAACAAAAAAAATGAGGTTCCACCGTATATGTAATCCACATTTCATCACTCTATCTTCAATAGGGCTAAAGTTAGTCATGATTGTTTGGGTAAAGAAGCAAACGGGACACCATGTAGTATTGTGGCATATTTTGTAAGGTAAAACCCAAAGTATTGTTTTGCTGGATTAGTTCCTCAGACCTGAAGGAAAATCCTTCAGCAGGAACAACCCTACAGAGCTTTCCTGTAGTTTTTATGTTGTAAGCACTACATGCTGTACTGCTAAATATCTTTGCCTTGTTCAAAGTGCATCCAGAGTGCAGCACACTAGAGCAGAAACACAGAAATTCCATCAGTGCACATATTTACACTATTCATACAAGCCTCATGTACCTCCCCAGAGAAAATGACTCAAAACTCCAGCAGTGATTCACCTTTTTTATTGCTCCCCCCCCCTCGACATTAGGACACCAGTGGCACCTTCTTGTTTCCGTTGGTCATGATTGGGGAATGCTATGAATGGTACAGAGGTCAGAGTGACACAAATAATCAATATTTTAGTGTGCAGTTTAAGCTGGTTAACTTTTGTACAAATGTAGTGAAGTTAACATCATGTTAAATAGTAACAACACATTTAAAGCCAAGAAGGCAACCCACTGTGTCTCAAATCAGATTCCAAAAGTGATCATTTATCCAACAAGTTGGGATTTGAATCTACTGTGATTCAGAATTATTTCTATATTATTTATGTAATAATTAAGAAAATGAATAAATCACATTGTACTTTTGCTAAGCAACCACAGCATCATCACTGTCAGTCAGCTGTATTTTTACTTTTAGTGGCCGGCTGCATAATGTTGCTGTCTGTCATATTTCAGGATGTACATACAGACAGCTCTGATGCTTGAAAGTGATTTAAAACTATGCAATTTCTCCTACATGGCTGCGACTTATGTTGAAGCCCCCCACAACATAGGCACTTTAACTGCCCCGAGTGGCTCAGCAGGCTAAGACGCTGACACTATGACCAGAGGATCGCGAGTTCGAATCCCGGTCATGCGGTTTGCCATCAACAGCCGGGACCCAAGTTAGCAAAAATTGGCAGTGCTCTCTCTGGGCAGGTAGATGGCGCTCTCACTCACCCTATCACTCACACATTGCAATGTCCGGGCATCTACTGATTGGTCCACATCACACGCAATGGAGGAGGCTTGTGCTTGTCTTCACCCTCCTAGAGTCAGGAACATTACAAAGTGATGGGGAGAGCCCCCTAGCAGAAGGAATGGGCTAATTGCCCACTACTACATTAGGAAGGGAATAAAAATTGGTAAAAAAAAATGGGTAAATGAACATTTAACATCACTTTTACAGGTTTTAGAACATGCCTGTGTTTTGTACGCCTGTTCTCTGGGTTCTCAACTTCTATTTGTTTTCGCACCCGTTTTCAGGAGGTAGCGCTGTGCACCATTCTTTTAGTGTGATGTGTTTTAGTTTGTTTTGGGCATTATCAGAGAAACATCAAGAAATAAATCCATAATGAACAATGAACACATGGGAGAGTGACGAACGCATGGGGGGATGATTTGTTTTCTCAAAATTAGCAGTGAGTCACATGGGCACGGCAACAAAAACCAAGCAGATGAACGATAACCGGGACAAAATTTCCCCGAAAAAAATTTGACTGAATTTTACGATAACCAAGGCAAAACACCGAGGTTTCACTGTACCCCAGTCTGTGTGAGAAAGAGTGATGTTACAGCATTTGATAAAAATATCCAGGTTGAAGTTCTTTTCTCCTGATCAGGAGGTGATGTGGTCTGCATGGAGTTTGCTATCCAGTACATTCACACATGAACACTCCTCCTACACAGATCGTTGGACAATTGTCAGGATGAAATACCCAGTGTCCTGTGCAGTGTCCAAGAGGGCTTTAATGTCTCACTACAGCGGCAGGTGACTGATGGATTGGTGCTCTGTCCTGTGTTTAGCTAAGATAGTGTAATGCCCTGCCCTGTGCCCAGGGAACAGGTAGGGAACTCGCAGCCACCCTGAGCAGAATGGATGTTGTTCATTCATAACCACACAGAAATAATATGATCTATTTCTCTACAATGCTACATAAATATACTCCCAATTTCTACATTTTATGAATGTTCATGAATTCAAACAGCATCAGTAGAATATATATATATCACATAGGTGGCCAGAGGTGCCATATCTGTGCTTGTGGAGAGCTCTAAATCTGTGCGTTTGAAATAGAGTCACTTGCATAATGGCAGCGCTTCTTGCTGATTGATTTTTTTGTATGTTTTGCTCCCTCCTGTCTCCTCTTACAAATGTCTCTTTTATGCCTTGCACATTCCAGTGATAAGGTTGTTTAGGTTAGCAGAACATTTAATTTAAGATCCATCTGGTTTGAAATATTCAAAACATGTGAAGTGAAGCAGACGCTCTCGCTTTAGATAGTCTGCCCCCAGTCTCTCACTTCTACAGCTCCAAAAACTAAAGAACTAGACTGATTTAACTCAACTGATCTAATCTGAAAAGAAGTTTGGCTGCTTTTTCACTATATGGCCAAATGTTTGTGGACACCAGTTATACTTTGATTTGCATAGATGTACAAATGCAACACAGCTGGACTCTGTAGAGAAATACTGCCAATAGAATAAGACTCTGGAGTAGAAAAATATGAGCCCATTGACATCATGCCTAATGCCAATTGTGCTCTAGAGGGGTATAAAAACCCCCAGCGTTGAGCTGTGAAACAGTGGAGCTGTGTTCTCTGCTCCATCCAATATTTTTGGGATGAGTTGGGGGTGAGGTAGGGTGGTGATCGACCAACATCCTGACCTCACTAAAGGTCTCGTCACTGAATGCAATCAAATCCTCAAAGCAATGCTCTGAAATCTAGTAGAAAGCCTTCCATGGACAGCTGAGGCAGTTACTCCAGCAAAAGCAGAATAAAGTTCAAAATGCTAGCAGCAGATCCCGTAAGTGGTGAGGTGGAGCAACTGCAGATCACACTTGTTCCAGCGCATCCCACAAATGCTCAATCGTATTAAGATCTGAAGGCCACTCTCAGTAGGAGCACTCACCAACAGCCTTGACATTTTGGAGATGCTCCAACTCAATCATCTGGCCATAATGATTTGACCCATGTCACAATCACTCACGTCTTCACACCTGCCCACTTCTCCCACATCCAACATGTCAACAACAAGAACCATCTGTTCTCTTCCCATCTGATATATCTCAGACCTTCACATGCACTGCTATGAGATAATCAAAGTTATTCACGTCATCGGTGAGTGGTCATAATGTTTTGGCTCGTCAATGCAAATCTGTACAACATGTAAAATGTCATTTGTTGAGTTTACATTCTATCTTCTTAGAGTCAAATTTCTAATTTGTATCAATGTGGAAGACAAGTTTCAAAGTTTATTTTTCTTGTTTCATCTCCTGCTTTTAAAATAATTACAATTCCTTTATTTTAACATTAAATGACTGACTAGCTATAACGCACAAATATCTATTTGTAGAAATAAAATATACACATGCAACTAAAATTTGCTAGTAAAAAGTACATACATCGAACACACACGCACACATATAAACACATATACAGTGTCTGGTATATATCAAAAGTGCCTGGTTTTTCCTATCAATGTTTTAATATTCTTTTTTCCTACATTGCCAATTAATACTGAAGTCATAAAGACTATAGAGGAACACATAAGGAATCATGTAGTAAACCTAAAAGTGTTAAACAAACCAAAATATTTTGGTTATTTTTGGTAAAATATTTTTGGTTAAATATTTTAGATTTTAGATTATTCAAAGATGATGTCTTAAACACATTAAAAGGCAAGAAATGCAAGTCATTAACTCATGACGAACAGCTAGGTGACTACCTCATAAAGCTGACTGAGAAAATGCCATAAAAAACCTGTCATCTAAGAAAGAGGTGCCTACTTAGAAGAATGTAAAATATAAACATATTCTGGTTTAACACTGTTTTGTTTACTAAATAATTACAGATGTGTTTCTTCATAGTTTGGATGACTTTAGTATTAATCTACAATGCAGAACATTTTTAAATAATGAAAAATCACTGAATGTCCAGAAGATGTGTCCAAACTTTTGACTGGCACTGTACACACACACACACACACACACACACACACACACACACTGTATATATATGGCCTGTGCAGAAGTGTTAAATTCAACAAATAAATAGACATTTGATGGGTTTTTTGCTTAAAATGATATAAAAATATGTAAATAAATATCACATTCATATTTTCATTTAGAAAATTATTCCATTTATCCAGAGGGGCACTACCTTTTACATGTGATGTTCATGCATATAAAGAAATAAATATGTAGTTATTAGTCAACTGAGATTGTTAGAAAAACTAGTCAACTTAGAGGGGACAGAGCTGCTCTCTGTCTCTATCATAGTACACTAATAGACGAGGCTGCCCTGAAAAAGGCCTTGAAAGCAAAACAAACAGTTGTGAGGGTCTATGCAAACAGCTGGGGACCACAGCCTTGATATAAAGCAAACACACAGCACTGTTAACACCTTCTAAAGCCGGCTTACACGCCCGTTTTAGTCCACAGCACCATCTCAAGCCTGTATTACAGGCTCAAAGAAATCCAACAGTCCATCAGCGTAGATTTCAAGAAATATTCCGACCAAAGATGACCACACAAGCAAAAATGAATGGAAGCTAGTCACCAACCAATGATGTCATTTTTAAAAAAGCTGAATTGGATCTTTAACATGCTAACATGGCTAAAATGAATGTAACCTAATAGATGGTAATTAGCATGATGGTCTATGCAAAGTGCTAACTGGTATATTTTTTATAAACTGTTAGCACTTTAGCTTGTTTGCCTTCTCTAGCCACAATGTCTATAATCAGTCCAGCAGACAAAAGTGCAGATTTAAAGAAATCACCAAAATAACCAAAACGAATAGAAAACAGCAGTCACAGATGAACTTGCCAGCAATCATAGCACTTAACATGCAAATCCACTGAAGCTAAGCAGGTCTGGGCTTGGTTAGTTCTTGGATGGGAGACAAGGAAATGTTTGGATGTTGGTCAGGAGAACAGCAGGCACTATTCCAGTGTGGATCCCAGTGCAATGATGGGGACACTATTGTCGAAAAAGTGGTGCCGTCTTTCAAAAGAGACATCAAACCGAAGTCCAGATTCTCTCAGGTCAGAGAAAGATCCTTATCCATTTCCTCTGAAAGAGTATGATGTCCTGGCTAAATTCCTCACTCCTAATCATCCCCATCTTTAAAAATGACCTCTCCTCTCTGTCTGATAGCTAATGTGTGGTGAGTGCTCTGGTCTGACTGGCTGCTGTTGTATCATCCAGATGGATGCTGCACATTGGTGGTGGTTGAGACCCTCTAACATCTGTCCCAAATATCAAAGTGCAGTGAGTGTCTGAGAAATGTAACTCAATGTTATTAGCATAAAACTCAAAGCTTCATTTCCATTGACTTAGCAACTTCGGAGTTTCTGACAAAACTATTCCTTTAAAAGAATGTTTTCCCCTCTTTCCTGTGAGAAATGGTTGATTGAAAATGTCACTAATGGTAAAGATTATTTGATCAGACCTGGTTTACAGTAATAGAGTTTTTCAGATCCATCAGGATGCATTTGTGTTATGCTGAAGCGAGCGAGCAGGATGAGCGGTATCTAGCGTATCATCAATAGATGGATGATGCGAGAGCAGGGAAACTATGAATATCTAACATGCAATACGGGAGGGGGGCAGGAGTGGTGGGCATTGTGCGTGTGTGTGTGTGTGTGTGTGTGTGTGTGAGTGTGTCTGTGAGAGAGAGAGAGGTGTGCTGGGTGGGTTGATGGGTTTCCTCCTAGGGGAACTGGTGCCTGAGAATGCACTTTCAGTGAGTGCCAGTCAGTCAAGCCTGATTAAGTCCCAAGGTGGTGGTAAAAAGGGGGAGTGGGGGGGGCATGGTAAGGGGAAAGAGCCTCTCACACTCTCAGCAGGACAATCTCAGAACACATGGTGCCATCACACATGTTGAATTATCCAATTCAGAATAAAAACGAGCAAGGAAGTCACTCTAGAAGTGACCTCAACTCTGTAGGGTTTCACATTTAAAGTAAAAATCCCATCCACACAGTGGCCCTGGTACTCCAATGCAAGGACATCAGGAGCTTCTTGTGTTTCAGCTACAAGACCAATGTCAGAGCTAATGTAGATAAAGCGTCAATGTATTAGCATCCTGAACAATGTCTATGGGTACATAACGTACACAACAGCATGTCATTGGCAACAACTTTGCAATACGATACATGTCGATACAGGAGTTACAATTCAATATATTGTGATACTGCAAAGCAATGTGGTTTTTCTTTAACTCCCATGTTAGGAAAACAACTAGGTTTTAACAATTAGGTTACATCAGTAGCTACTTGTTTACATTAAAGTGGAAGAATCTAATTGCTGAAGAGAGATTACAACACTGCTATCTAGTGGTCAGGAGGGTAAGCATCACAGAATGTAACACTCTACACAAGCCGTGCATGTAAACTGCTCATTAAAAATCAATACTGTCTTTTTGAGATATTCTTTCAGAGCATAATATTGTGATACTCATATCAATATTTTCTTACACCCCTACATATAATGCTATCACAGCCTTTAACAACTCAGGTACAGTGGTTTTCATTGCAACACCCACATGACTCGCTGCTAATTTAGCAAAAACAAAGTATCCACCCAAGCATTAGTCATTCATTCTGGCTTTGTTCCTCAGGTTTTGTTTCTCGTTGATAAAGCTGAAAACAAACTAAAACATGTCACGCTAAAGCGACAGCGCACAGTGCTACCGCCTGAAAATGGGTGCGAAAACAAATAGAAGAAAGAAAATAAGAAAAGAAGACCGAGAATGGGTGTACAAAACAAAGGCTGCCGGCTGGACCACATCAGTACACTCTAAAACAGAGTGTAAACCCATAACAGTGATGTTAAATGTTCATTTATCCATTTCATTAGTCTTTTGTATTTATTTCTCATTGTGTTCTGTATGTAAAACTATAATTATTCTACATAAAATGTAGTTTTTCATGTTTTATAGTGTCTGGAATGGATTAATTGGATTTACATTATTTCTAAAGGAAAATATTGCTTCAGTTATTGTTTGTTTTGGTTTTTATCAGGCACTTTAGAAAGGATTAATGACAAAAACCAAAGCCCCAGAGTTTACATAATGTTAACAGAGCACTGAGCTCCTACTATTAGTAAGGTATGTTAAGTTCAAACCATTCATTCATTATCACACCCGCTTATTCCTAATCAGGGTCGCGGTTAGTCCCCTACCCCCTCACTGGGCGCAGGGCAGGGAAGTACACTATTCAACTAAGCCCAGGACAGGGCGCCAGTCCATCGCTGGGTGAACACAAACGCACACACATACAGACAATTTAGAGTACCCAATTCACCTGACCTCCATGTTTTTGGACTGTGGGATGAAACCGGAGACCCCGGAGGAAACCCACGCGGACACGGGGAGAACATGGAAACTCCGCTCAGATGCGGACTCGAACCCAAGACCTCAGCGCTGAGAGGCGAACGTGCTAACCACTAAGCCACCGTGCCGCCCAAGTTCAAACCAACACAAACTATATCTTGGTTGATCGACTACATGTAGACTAAAGAAAACAACTGTGTAAATTTTTTTACCAAACTATCACTTTAAATGAGCTGATTTTCCGGTGCAGTAGTACAGACCGTAACATGAGGGAATACTCTTAAGAGTCCTATTCTATAATTTAGGCCTAGACACCCATTAGTATACTTCACAGGCTATCACAACAAACCATAGCTAATATTCGATAATTACTTGAGCAAAATACATGCCATCCGATCGCTCATGCATGGCCAAACTGCCGTGTTTCTGTGCATCTTATTTAAACATCAGTAAACAACAAACAAAGCACTCCAGCACAGCCTAAATGAGCCATCTACATCATTAGATTCCACAATTAAAAGCCCAAGGTCACATCCAGCCTTGGTGCTACGCGCAACGGGAAAAGAGCGGGGGAAAAGGCCAGCGGTCACCGGGTGAGTAAATAGGTGATTAGAAAGAGGGCAAACACAGGGCTAAGACCACTCAGCCAGAGAGAACACCAACATCTCTCTCTCTCTCACACACACACACACAGCACACACAGAGAAAAACACACTCTACTCTGCCTGGTCAGCTCAGATAAACGGGCAATGGGGAGTTAGCAGGGAAGCCACAGCCAGCTGAAGCCACTCAGCGGACAATAGGTCATTTTCAGAGGACAGGAGAGAGACCAACAACCACCACTCTGCACTGACGTGATTCACTAAACAATAACCATAATATATCCAATACACAGTGTGTGTGTGTGTGTGTGTGTGTGTAGGGTCTGTATAAATAAGTGAGCACACCAGTCAGTTGTAGCAGAGTGTAAAATGATCATAATGGGCAAAACACGTGATGTGACTGATGTCCAAAAGGGCATGATAATAGAGTGCTAGGTGAAGGATGGTAGCATCTCAGAAACCACTAACGTCGAAGGATGTGCTAGAACGCAGCCTCTTCCAGTGACAGAATGACAGTGCTGACTTGGCTCTTCGACGAGGAAGATGGTGAAAAACACACACACACTCACACACACTGCTGTGTGTAGATGTGTATATACAGTATGTATGTATGTTATGTATGTAAGACAATAATGCACTGTGGCAGAAATGTTGGTGGTTTGAACGGCTCTTTGGTGAAAACTGAAACCACTCCACTCCCCACATGAACAGACAGAAGCAACCAGTCACAAAAACGCCATCACATTAGCTTCTTTAAAGGCAGCATGAGCAAGGTTTGACAGTTTCTGTATAAATAGACCCGTCCAGTTTAATGTGTGTGTGAGAGAGAGAGAGAGAGAGAGAGAGAGAGAGAGAGAGAGAGAGAGAGAGAGAGAGAGAGAGAGAGAGAGAGAAAATATAGTTTTGAGTAATGCAACAGGATTTAATTTGAAACTAGTCTATTAGAGGTGTCTTCAACTAAGGATTTTCATAGTCGAATCTGATTCGTCAGATTTTCCCTTTAGTCGACTAATAGTCGAATCAGGTTTTTTTTCTAGAGCACCATAAACGGGATCCCCGTTCTCATTCAGGACTTTTTTCCACTTCAAAGGAAAAACCTAAAACACTCAGATAAATGAATAAAAAAGGTAGGTTGGCTTTATTTAGCTTTTATTTATTTATTTACTGAAACCGGAGAGAAGTTAAAAAAAAGTCACCGTCAGTGCGCATATCAACATCAGAAAAGTGCACATAAAACAGGAAAAAAAAACAGCTTTTAAAACTACAAAACGTGCTTTTATCTCTCATTTAGCAACATAATAGCTTTAAAATAATTCTCAGTTTGAATATGAGTTGGCCAACTTCGTCAGACAGGCACTGTGCAAAATGTAAAAAATATTTTAAATAAAATATGCCTGCCTGAAAATATAAAAACTATTTGCCACACAACAGCAAAAAAATATAAATTAAAGTAAGGGTCAAGTAATGGGGTCTTAATTATCTTCATCTTCACCTAAACGGTGAGACCAGTTGAATATTTTATAAAAACCAGTCAGACTCAAGCCTCAACTCATGAGCATTAATCTCTTCTGGTTTTTGTGTATTGATTCTGTTTCTATTTCTTGGTTTTTTAGGTGACCTAGGTGGTAGCTCAACAGGAAAGGGGCACAGTTGTCCCCACTGAGTTGGTTGTGGAGAAGTATCCCCAGTCTGAGGTAAGGGAGGAAATTCTTCTGGATTAAAGAGTTCCACCTCCTCTGGAATAATCCCATCCCCATCTTCATTCTGCCCATTCATCTGCTCCTCACTCAATACAACTAGTAGTGCCTCTACGCTTTTAACTGGTCCCTCTGTGTGTTTTTTTGGAAATCTTTTGTGGTACCAATTTATTGCTACTTTATATGCTGCTCTCCAATCCAAAGCCCCAATGTTCTCTAGTGATGCCACTTCTTTTTCTATGTAGGCTTTGTAGTGGTCTACCAGGATCAGTTGTGTGGTGTAAGACCAATTCCTGGCATTACCCTCTAATAGAGATTTTGTGGTGGGTGTCATCTTCAAGGGTTTAATCACATTACCGAGGTAACGGGTTAGTCTTGAAAAAGTTGGAAGTTCAAATTCTGCATGTACATCCACTTTCTCCAAGTGGTGATGTGCACGGATCAGGTTAAACAGTTGTTTAACTAGGGCACTGAATTTTTTGTATTCGGGTGTTGTTCTATCTTGTTCCCCGATTTGGTTTAGTTGTGGTGTTTTCTGTCTTTCGTTAAGTTTTTTCTTGGTTTCATTATTTTCTTGTCTAAGTCCCTGTGCATTGTTTTTTTGTTTTTTAGGTGCAGCTGTACGGTTGCTGCTGGGGGCACGAGGTGCAGGGCCCGTATTGTTATTTGTCCAAGTGCGCTGAGGATAGAACACCCGGTTTTTCCAAAAATTTACATTATTCCTGTGGTTAGGAAAATGTTGGCGTCTTTCATATAAGACATGTTGACGTGTGTCATGAGCCTCAGGCTCCAAATAACCAGGTTCACGTCTTTTGTATTGTTGAAAATGAAAAGGTTGAGGAGTTTGTTTCCTCTGTTGTGGTCGACCAAAAAACATTTTTGATAAAGGCAAGTCTGTTGTTGCAACGTTTCGTAATATGGATATTACTTCATCAGGCATAGACTTGCCAAAGTGGAAAAAAAACCTTTTGTTTTTGTTTTTTTTGAGTTTGAAAAAACTGATAAGAGTATTTATTTATGTCCTAAAAAAAGAAAAACCTAGATTATATTAATGAAAAGAGCAATGCTATTTTGTATTAAACGTTTCCAAACTTATGACTTTTTTTGTGTTATATATTTTTTTATGTTTTTTTGTGTTTTAATTAAGAGAAAGGCTGTTTTTATCTTTTTTCTGGCAATTTAAGCCTTTTTGCAGTACTCACTTTCGCCAGAAGATGGTGCCAATCGTCTTTATATTTTACTCAAAACTCATTAAAACAGCTCCAAAACCCAAACGCTTAAACATCATTTGAAAATCAATTGAAAAAAGTTTAATAAAGTGGAATAAAAGAAATATCTCTGCTCAGAGATGCAGGAGAAATAAAGGAAAAAAAATAAATAAAAGGAGTCTTTTTTTATATCTTAAGAAATAGAATGGTAAAGAAATTATATAAATAAATTAAATGTTTCTGTTCCCTGTTTAGGGATAC
>BRDA01037010.1:0-12082 GCA_036984385.1 Crenuchus spilurus | reverse complement strand
ACACACACACAGACAAACCGGAGACCCCGGAGGAAGCCTTAAATTTGACTATATGATGAAGTCCTAAACTGTTCTGACCTTTTTCTGTGTAAACGTGTCTGTTAAACATTGTTAGTGTAGCGGATGTGATATGACAGCCTCACTGTTAACTGATGTGATGCACTGAAAGGCTTTTGGGCTTCAAGAGCCCCTTAAAAGATGTGATGGTGCAGACTTGTCCAGCCTCAACCCAAACTGCCAAAAAGCTCGGACTGTTGTCCCATCTCCATCTCCAGCTCCCCCACACAGGCAACATACTGTGAGTGGTCATTAATCAAAGTCAAACTCCACCTTCAGCCCTCACTAATCCATGCCATCCATCTATCTGTCCTTCCATTCATCCTTCCATCCATCCATCCAGTCAGTCAGCAAAGAGACAAAATGCTTACTTTCAGTTCATTCAGATCAATTCTGCCAGAATTAGCTTTCATGCCCATTTAAAACACAATGTTTGGGACTCTTCCTGAAACAAGCTGGTTTACCTTTTATGGACAGCTTATGAATAATTTGAATAACACTGCTCTGATTGGTTGGTTTATAATGAAGCAGCACACTGTATAGCAAACACCATTGGGTGCCAGAAAACAGGTGGACAATGAAACTCGTGAATGGAGAGCTGGGAAGAATGGAGAAGAGAGATTATAGGGAAGGAGGCCTGAGAGGAAGAGAACTGATGATAACTTGTATGGTCAGGAAGAGAAGAGAGAGGAGAGAGAAGAGGTGCACAGTATACAAGAGAAGTGTCAGAGAGAGGAGCTGAGTAAAGATGAATGAGAGGAGGACTGAGAAAAAGCAGAGAAAAGAGAAAAGGTGCACGGTATACAAGAGAAGTGTCTGAGGGAGAGAGAGAGAGAGAATGTAAGTGAAGAGAAATGAAAGGAGAGCTGAGGAAAAACAGAAAATAGAGAGAAGTACATGGCATGACGGAGAAGTGTCTGAGGAAGGAGATTAGTAAAAATAAACTAGTGGAGAGCTGAGGAAAAACAGAGAGGAGAGAGAGAAGAGGTGCTTGGTATGTAAGGAAATTGTCTGAGAGAGGAATGAAAAATGAGAGGAGAGCTGAGGAAAAACACAGAGAGGAGAGGTGCACAGTATAGAAGAGAAGTGCTGAGCAGAGTAACATGCTGGTAGACTTACTATAAAAGTCATTTTACGTCAAAAGACATTACAAATCAGGCATGTGAATAGCTACAGATGCTTGTCAAAGCTTTGTTGACTGAGTGTGTGTGTGTGTGTGTGTGTGTGTGTGTGTGTGTGTGTGTTCTCTATGTGATGGATGAGGGTCTACTTTGGGAGTCGATCTATCAGGCCCTCAGACAGATCAGACAGGCCCCCATGCAGAGGCGTGAATTCCCACTGACCACCCCCTGAGAGGCAGGCAGCCTTACTGACAGGAAATGACCTCAGCAGTGTCACCCTGCCAATTACTGTCACATCCATTACGATCAGCTTTTGTAACATGACATCCAAAGTCCAGTCATAACAACAGATGCACTTCATCCACAGTGACCACAAGCTAACGTTCAGACAGATGCTCAGACAACGTCAGTGGCTCTGTGGACAGTTAGATCAGATGTCTCATAATAACTTATTGTCTGGCACTTCAGAACACTGCAGAACACTCTATTCATCTGAACGGTCCGTTGTTCAGAGGTTCTGACATTTCTCGACTGGAGGAAAAGTCAAGAGCAAGACGTTTATCAGTCAAGTCAAAACTGAGAAAAGCCCGCTAGCAGTTTACACTCACGTTGTTGTGTGTGTGAGGTGTGCATGGTGTACCGTACTGCTGTGTGTATCTGCTGGGTGTTGTAGTCCGAACACTAAACGTCACTGTGTGTAAACTGGGCTGTAATCATGCTAATATTAAAGACTGATGGATAAAGGAATAAAAGTCCCAACATTACTCAAACACCTCAGTCTCCAGTTTAGGGTCCAGTTAAGTGTCTTATTCACATTTCTGAATTTCCCCATTCCACCTTAAATAGCAGCGTCCGAATGTAAGTGGATCAACGTTTAAGGTGGAACAAGAAGATGCTTATGAATAAGAAATTAACTTCAGCTCTTTAAACTGTGTGTTAGACAAAGTAATTAGATTACCTTGTCCAGAAAGTAATAAGTAATCCCATTACTGTTTTTGAGAAGTAATCTGTCATTTGTAATGGATTAATTTTTTTCTTATGTTTTTTGACCTTGTACCATACTGCTTGGTGTACCTCTCTGCCAGTAGTAGTCCTCAATGTTAACTTTGAGTAAGTAAAGTTTAGTTAAAAACTTAAAACTTCGTTCTAAATCGTATTTCACCATTCCACCTTAAATGGCAGGAGTTTGAAAGTAACTGCTGCATCATTTAAGGTGGAATGGGTAATTCTATTAAGATGCTTTTGAACAAGAATCCAACTTCTGAATTAAAATACAAAGCTGGAACAGCTCTGTTCAGTTTTATTTTAAAAGCTGCAACTGTTTTTAGTTTTAGTTTCTGGGTGTTCATGCAGCATCAACCGTTCCTTACCTGCAGACCCGTGTTTTGAATGGAGGGTCTCCATATCTTTAAAGGATCAGATCTGTGATTGAGCTCCTTTGTACTTTGGCACACATTTGCTTTGGTTTTATAAAGAAATGAAGAAGTAGTGAGGAATGAGTAGTGAGATTACTTTAAACAGGAAGTAATTAGAAATGTAATCTCATTACAATATGGAAGAAGTAATCAGTAATTTGTAACTTTAAAAAATAAATACATTTATGCTGCTTTTTAGCTGTTGGGCCATGCCTGGCATTAGACATGGTGCCTATAGGTTCATGTTTGTAGATCCACTTAAAGCAGTTGAATGCATTCGTTAGAAGGGGCGTCCGCAAACATTTGGACACATAGTGTATTAGCAGTCTACAAAAATGACCAGATTTGATGTCTAAGGCTTAAAGTCTTGTGAAATATGACACTGCTATTGATCCTTTCTCAATTTCTTCCTCTGCCTTATCTCAGGAGACATCTCTCAAGCTCTCAAATTCCTCCCTTCATTCCTTCGCCTTCCGTCCTCTTAGCAAAGCTCCTGTTGGACAGTGGGCCTCTCTCCACACACCCCACCTCCACCATGTGTAGCTGTGATTACTGCGAGGGGCCTACCATGCAGAACCAGCACTCCCCCCATCCTAGGATCTCATTCCCTCTAATTGGGTTGCTTTCTGACACCATCGCACTGACAGATCTGGATGGGATACTGCAGAGGATATGTGCCCCTAACTGCAACCCTCCTAAACTCATTGAGAGTGCCCCCATGCAGGAGACGTCATGCCAACCAGCAGCCAGCTGATCACTTCCATATGCACCATATCCCCACTTTTCTTCCTCCTTTCCCACTTGTGCAGTTTGACACGTCCACAGCCGCCCTCCGTCCCCCTTTCACCACAAGGTTCAGTGGAAATCTGGAAGCCCTCTTGGAGCTCACGTGGACATTCGGAGTGGCCAAAGCCATTCTCCCCCAGTGTTTGGTTTTCATTACTGAGATTATCAGGTATGTACAGTGGATATTAACCAAAGGAAACCTTATCTGCCACCTCGATCCCAATCCCTACCTGGCTTACAGGCGGTCGCGGGCGCTCTTTCCCATGCTAAAACTCATATTCCCAGAGCAAACAAACCTCCTGTTCCCTTCCGAAACCCCCCAACAACAAATAAGCACCTCCAGGAGCTCCACCCCTTATAATAACAGCAATACTCTCAGACTACAGGGAATGCTTGCACAGAGGGCATCACACTTCTTTCAAAGCAAAGTGGGGGCTTGAGATGGAGGTGTGAAGATTACCAGTGAAGATTGAGGGAATTCTTGGCCTGTTGTTGTAAGGAGGGCTCCTGTAAGGTGACCTTTCCGGTCTGGTGTGGAGAGACCAGGCTCCATTATGATGCATTCTCAGGGTATAGATGGAGAGGAAAATGTATATCCTGTAGGTCAACCTATCCTACTGTAATTACAATGTTGTGTAAGGAACCATCAACTAAATGCTTTGCCCTCTCCACACTGGTCCAACTTTTCCACTTTTGTGACAATCAGAGGAACCCTTCCAGGAACCTACAGTAACTACAGTAGGCCAATATTTTTTGATATTACATTTAAAACCAACATTTTCTGGCATTAGCATGAATGTTTTAGATTATGCTTAAGAGAAGGAGCATCATTAGGGCCTCAAACCTGGATTGTTTCATCATCAGCCCCAAGTCACTCTGCAAGTGCCCCAGATTAAGTCGCCAGTGCCATCCTAGCAATTATCCATTGATCAATCAGCCTCTTAAACACTTGATCCAATTTAGGGACATGGTCCACCTCCACATGACACTGGGATCCAGAGTTCCACCTATCCGTTACTAGACACTCACACCAGCATAATTTAGAGTAAACAATTCACCTGACCTCCATGTTTTGGGATAGTGGGAAAAAACCCACCTAGACATGGGGAGGACATACAAAGTCCATCCAGCTGGGGACTCAAACCCAAGACCCAGTGGCAAGAGGCAAACATGTCAATCGCCAAGCCACCACACCACTGTGCTGCTACTTTAGAGTATGACATACTGTATCTTCCATGCAATTACACAAAATTAATCTATGAACAGCCAAAGGAATATTTTTGATAGACCAGTTAAGAAAGCCTCAACCTGCATTGATGCCATTTGCAAAATTACATAACACAACAGCATGAAACATTTCTCAGCCAGTGAACATCCCCCTTTAGAGTTTACAGTTTGACATACAGATCTGGAATGGGTTCATTAAGGATGTGTTAATTAACCTCTCAAAACTCCAGCGAACTGATTCAGTTTCCACCTGAATCAGCTGCCCAAATCTTAATGTTTTTATACAAAGACTTCATGAATCAAATACAAAATGTTGATTATTTTTGTAAAAGAAGCTGGCAAATGTTTACAGTCCACTGCTGAATCCTAAACATGAAGGAGCTTTTAGATTTTTATTCCCCAAAATCATTTCTTTCAGGCTGCACAGCACCTAAGGGACATGATGATGGCTCATCTTAAAGCTCAGATTTGTGCCACAAGAGGGCTCCATTCAGTTGTACAGAAACTGAGCACTTTATTCTACTTGTTTGGGACTCAAAGATCAACAAAAATCAAGACTGATTATTAACTGAAGATATGACACATTGTTTATTTGAATCCTTAATTAGCAGCTCAGAATAGTCTGAAATGTGAAGCTGAGGAAAAAGAAGATGACATGAAAGGGTGGAAGTAGGAGGCTGTGGAATGTGAACCTAAACAAAGAATTCTCACTTGAGTGTTCACACCTATCCCATAAATATTCAATCTAGGATCCACTGAATGAGGGAGGAAAACGGAGTGTCACCTCACATTAGTTAAGCTTTAGAAATAAAACAACATACAATGTCTAAAATCTGTAATGAGCAGTGTGTAGCCAACGCCTCTGTTTATTCAGTTCTGAGCTCAAAAGTCTTGGCTAGAAATGTTTAGAGTGTGTTTCACAATATATCAGCACATCTGAAAACAGGCTTTTGTAAAGTCTAAGTTTAGAGCAGATTTAATCAGAATATAGATTTATGACACTCTTACTGTTCTGACACTGTTGTTGCTGAGTTTGTGCTGAACTAAAGCCTGTGTAACAATTTGGGAAAATAATTTTAGATGTGTGTAATTTGTAAAAAAAAAAGTCAAGCTATGTCAGACTACATCAGAGTGTCTGAAATACCCTCAGACTGCAGGGGGTTAAAAAGTTTTTTTCTTTTTTCCACAGATGGTGACGTTTCCAGTCCACTACAATTAGAACAGCTGAGGACCACTCACCAGTTCTTAAACCATGACCCCCTCACTTCTACAGTCCAGAGAACTGGCAGCAGTCTCCACGGTGAGGAGCTAGCTCATCTGGACTCTGTAGATGCTAATACAACGTTCTTCAATCCAGCAGGAAGATTAGGTTTCACAGGACTCATTTGCAAAGAGCCTTCCACTGCCAAGAACCAGAGTAGCCCAGTTTGAATCTCAGGCCAAAGGGGGATCTTAATAGGAAACATCCACATATGCCAGCACATTCACCCAGGCTAATTGGCCTGTTTTGAAATCACTGTCTTGTGCAATGTTCTGAGCTGGAAGGTACGGCGACAGAACAAGTGCTCTCGCAACTGAAACAAAAATGGACATGGACTTCTGGCAGAGCCCACGAGAGCTGCAGTGTCTTTTAGATGCACTCAATAATTTATATCTAGTCTATGAAGAAGGAGGAGTGCTGAAATGTAGACAGGAAAAGGAAGGCAACTTGCAGATAAAGCTCGTTCAATCTCCAAAATCCATGGAGAGCATCTTCAGTTACCAACTTGTCTGGGGTAACGTCGATTAGAATATTTAAGTATAGTGCCCATATGTCCTCTTTTTCAGGCAAGGACTACATTACAGGGGTATAGCTCAGTGGTAGAGCATTTGACTGCAGATCAAGAGGTCCCTGGTTCAAATCCAGTTGCTCCCTATAAGTGGTAGGTTTAAGATTGACGCTTGTTGTTTGGCACTTTACAGTATGAGTCAGACTGCCCAAATCAGATTTCTGGCCTATCAAGACAGATTTTTGGTAGTCTGGACAGCCAAAAAACCACTTGAAATCTGATTTTGACAAATCAGATCCACATTTGGAGGTGGTTTGAAATGTTATTCCAATCAGATTTGTACAGTCTGAACACTCTGGACGCTCAAATCAAACTCTCCTCGAAGTGTCTTTCATGTCACTCAACAAATAATATAATCAGACAAAACAATCTTCTTTCCTAGTGACCTCTAGTGGATGTTTTAGCCAAACATACCTCTTCCAACTGGTAGAGATGGCACAATGAAGTTTAATACGGTCTACATATAAGATATAATGACTCAAATGTGCTCTACCAAAAAGTCCAGTAGAGCCCAAATACAATCACTCCTTTATCATTAACATCTGAGAGATTTACTGCACTGTACCACCTCTTCTACATCTCACACACCCTGCAGGTATTTATAGCCTCATCATCCTGATGCAGCATAGGAGCCTGAAGTTACTACCACCTTAAACACACAACGTGACTAAATTGTTTGTCTGGAGAGTCTGGAGAGGCCAATATGAAGTGAAAGTAAAGAAAACTGGAAGAGCAAGTCTATGAAAAAGAGGAAGTGGAACCAAAGCCAGGTAGAGCATCTTCAGTTAAAGCTAGGTCTGCTCTCAGGCCATTTAACATTTTGAAAGGCCTGTGAATAAATTTGGCATGTTGAAATGAGCGCCCGGAGAATAATAAAGAGCACAGGGAACTGCACGTGGTGAAAAACTAAAACCCAGCACACATTCCCTTCAGAGTCTAACGCCGCTGTAACGACATGGCGATGAGGAAGGAAAGAGGCCTATGAGACTTCGCGGTAAACCCCAATCTCGACCACGTAGGTTACATGATGTCATTCTCCTGCGTCCCGTCACCTTGTGAAATTTCACGGAGCAGAAAGAGGTTCCTGCAGCTCCTGAGCCAGAGACTTTCTCCCCAGGTGTGTGGCAGGAGAACTGAGGAATCCTGCTCTTCATCTGGTTCTTATCCTGTTATTAGCCATTAGCGTTGGACCGGAGCCCTAACACTTACTCTCTGATCTGCTGCTGATCCCGCTCCAAAGCACAAGCCATATGCGCTTAAGGGGCAAATCCCTACCGAGCGTGAGCTCCGCGACATAATGAGACCAGGTTGTGGGGGGTCCACCACGAAGGTTCGCTCTTGTCCAGCGGCGGGGCTGCAAGTCCAGGAGGTGGGACGAGATTACAATGGAGACAGTTCTCCATCTGATCTCTTCATCGGATCATCTAGGATCATCATTGTGGACTAAAGTACAGAAAAGCATTAGTCCTACTCAGAAGATGAGGAAGTATGTTAAGTGTTACTTGTGGGCTGGAACTGATAGAGCCATCTGACAGCATTTTGGACAAAGGGGAGCAGCACATCTGGTGCACATTTCTACCACAACATGGTCCAAGATAGATTTGCTTTGGCTTGTTAGAGTCATTGCCTCAGTTCTATTTCTATTGTTTTAATGGGTTCTAATGACATCTAACAATATCTACTGATACTTAAGTACAACTGTACAGTGTTACACCAACACAACTCAAGTCAGGCAGTGATTTAAAGAATCAATCCACAGTTATGAGGTATTATGAATAACATCCTATGAAAAATACTGATCTGTATTTTCTTCCCAATTCTTGTTTTTCGACAGAGCACATGTCCTTTATATTGTCACATTTCATAACAAGTAGACCAATAGAAATGCTTTAAAAAATTATAGCAACAATGTACAGAAAGCTCAGAAACCATGTTGCAAGCAACCACCTAGCAACACACTAGCAACCACTTGAAATTCCATAGCAATCATCTAGCAACACCTTAGCAACCAACTTGCTATACTTTAGCAACAACTGGGGATACCTTAGCAACCACAAGGCAACACAATAACAACCATCTGAAATTCCCTAGCAACACACTAGCAACCACATAACAACACCTTAACAACCAACTTGCTTTACTTTAGCAACAACTAGAGATACCTTAGCAGCCACCAGGCAACACACTAGCATCAACCTCTCAACACCTTAACAACAACCAACTTGCTATATTTTAGCAACTGTTGGGGATACCCCAGCAACCACCTAGCAACCATCTGAAATTTCACAGCAACCACCTAGTGACACCTTAACAATCACCAGAAACACATTAGCATCCACCTCTCTACACCTTACACATGGTATTTAGCCAACTATGGCAAAGCTACCAAATGAACACGTTATGTGTTATATCTCAGATTAGTCAAAAGTGTTATCACCTGCATTCAGGTACAAGTGTAGCGTACACAACTATGTGAGATGCACATTTATAGCAGCTTATGGCACATCTAGAGTAATTAAACATAAAGTACAGCTCTTCACATATTACTAGACAGCTTTTTGAGTCACTTATAGTCCGTTCATTAACGTCCCCTTTCTAAATGATGTAAACAAGGCTTCAGAAAAGAGTATAATACACAACTCAACCTCAAGAAGAGCTCACTGTGTGCTCGTAGCTCAAAATCACATTTTCAATGTCACATTTATGTAGCTGTTTGGTGGAGAGCAATAAGTAAAACAGTGTTGACTGGCCTGCACCGCTGTACTGCGTCAAACTGCCTCCGTGACCTCAACGGGTTTGGAAGCTGCAGGCTGGTGGCACATGGAGCTTCATATGGGGGTTAACCTAAGCTGGAGCCACAAAAAAGGGGACCTAGACCCAGCGTGGGCCACAGACAATAATTGACTTAGCATCCCATTAATGGTGTGCTGGTTGCTACCACACTGTTGCCAGGCATTCTACAACAACGACACCACAAAACACTGGTAGAACAAGGGGAGGGTGCCTTTTCAGTCCTGTGGGAAAATCAGAGCGCTCATCCACAGAATATGTTTATTATATTAGTGCATATCCTCAGTGTCCAGTGAAAACCGTGTACATAACTTTTGTTTTTCATACAATTTACATTGCATCAGCAGCTCACGAAGAACGGACCAATAGAAATGCTTCGAAATAAAGTCTCTTTAAATGTTTGTTATTTTGGTCTTTGTGTCCAGCTTTGGAGATACATGGTTAAGAATGACAATAACTATCCAGTTTCATGGTTCCCAACCCTGGTGCGGAGGTTGGAAAGATGTTTTGAGGTACTCCAGGACCAGGGTTGGGATCCTGTGTTCTAGAAAATGTTATTGAGTTGTCGTATCAGCTGAGATTGATCTGTAGGTAGTGTAGAATTGCTCCAGCAGGAAGTTGACTTCTGCAAAATTGTTAACCATTTAACACCTCTTGCCACACCTTACAATTAAACCTACTGCAGCAGTCAACCAGAGAGCCTAATGAGACCCCGAGTCAGGCCAGAATGAGTGCATTTTATTGAATATGTAACCGAAAGCACCGAAAAGCACATGATGTAGCTAAGATTAGTGCCACAAAAGGGCGCCGTCAGTTTGAGTGCTCAGTTCTGTTTGTTTGGGACAACAAAAATCAACCAAAGATATGACAGCTGGTTTATTTGAAACCAAATCTTTAATTAGCAGCTCATAATAATCAGAAAAGAACAAGATGAGTAGAGTTTCAGCTTTCACTTGACTCCTCCCCTTTTGTGTGGATATTAGAAAAGAAGAAAATCACAAAGGCCTGAATTAGTGAGGTGAATGTATGTAATAGTAAAGCTCTATATGGATATGCATGCTTCATGACATTCTACTGATGGCAATGTTGGGTACCTTTCAAGTAACACCCAAAACATAAGAACCTGTATAGTTACAGAGCCCCCTGGTGGCTCAGGAGCCCTGCTGGTCCTGAATGCATGCACCTTCACACTTGTTCTGCTTTCTCTGCTTATGTTTTTGTCCCTACTGGTCCTCAGTCCAGGCCAAAGGTATTTATTTTGTATCTGCAACTAATTTCCTCAGCATTGTCTCTTTGGTGCGGAGGTATACACGGGGGCTTCTGGCAACTTCCATTGACTCTGTCAGGCCTCAGCAAACTCTTTAATTTGCTGATTATGTCATGCTTTTGTGTCCAAGGGACACCGTGAGGCTAACAAGGTACCGATGGGCAGAAATCAATGACATTAAGAAGCAGGAAAGTCCTTGTTCTCTTGGGGTCGGTGGAGATCAGACTGCCCGTTTAAACAAGCAAAGCCATAAACACGACCAAAATGACGATGGAAACTATTGGTGTCCCTCACCAGTGGCTCTGGAGCACCAAAGCTTAGGGACTGAATCCGTCACACCCCGAAAATGGGTTCCATATTTCAATGTAACATCTCATTTCAAGGGTGGGTGGAAGGACTGTTACACAAGTGAGCACACAGTTGTATTAGCTGTCATATTTTCCTCCTTTTCTGAAGAAAACAAGTCTGTGGAGAGGCAGCGGCGGGAGCAGAGTGTACCTTTTCAACAGGAGCCACTTTTGGGGCGACATCGCTGTCTGCTTATTTAGTGCCAATGCCATGATTGGAGACAAAAACTCATTATGGTCAAAGACGTTAAGGCTGGGAAGTCGAGAGGAAAAGAGCAAATCAAATTAGCCTTTTGGTTACCCTCTGCCACTTCCCATTCGGCGGCTCCAGGCTGCCACGCCCGACCCGGTGCCCAGTTGAAGCGAGCAAGCTTGGAGCTTGGCTGGGGTGCTCATGGACAGAATTGGCAAGCTGGTCCATCAGGGACTTGGGGAGCAGAGCCTGGCCAAAGCCCAGCCTGCTCTTTCCACTGCCACTAGTCAAGAACCAGTTGATCAGCAGAGGAACCAAACAGCACAGAGGCACATTGTTCTCCACTCTGGCCTGTCAGTGAGCTGAAGTCTGGATGAAAGAAGCATCCATAGACGCCAGTCATTGCTGGTGATTTATGGCAGAAACCCAGGTACAAGTTCTGATAGCATCACTGGCATGTCTCTAAGACCATGAAATAAGCATGTGATTAGTGTCTTACCCTGGCAGCCGCCCGAGTGTTTACAGTTAACACTGATTAGAATTCATCGTCCTGATGTAGAAATACAATGTTTTGAGTTTTTTGCTGAGAGGTTGCAGCACATGACCCGCACCTGCTTGGACGTGATCTGGGCATCTAAGTAAATCAGCTCAGAGTTCTTTTCAGCATTTCAGTGATGAGGAAGACAGTTTCTTGATGATTAGTGAGACCTGCCAAAGCAAACATGGAAAGTTTGGTTTTGAAACTTTAAGTAAGTCTTTAAATACACAGAAAAAAACTACATTATTAAGTTTGTACTGTATTTATGTTTATTTGTATTTTGTTTATATATTATTTATATGTATGTATGTATTTATTTATTTATTTTTATTAATGTATATGTATTTCTTTAGATCCGTTTGGCTTATAGATCATGAAAATCAGAAATGCAGAATTATAAATTATTCAAATATTTCATTTGTTGTACAAACCGGATTCCAAAAAAGTTGGGACACTAAACAAATTGTGAATAAAAACTGAATGCAATGATGTGGAGGTGCCAACATCTAATA
>BRDA01037002.1:0-14801 GCA_036984385.1 Crenuchus spilurus | reverse complement strand
CCTAACTGGACAGGTTGGTTTCACAGAAGTGTGGTTGACTTGGAGTTACATTGTGTTGTTTAAGTGTTCCATTTATTTTTTTGAGCAGTGTATTTGGAGGTAGCTTTGGGCTCAAGGTTAGGGAACTGGTAGGGTGACCAGATCTGAGATGATTAAAAAGAGGACACCTCAGCAGTGGGGGGAGAGGAGGGGTTGGGGGGTGTATAATGTATAATGTTCAAGTGCATTGTTTTGGTGCTTGAACATAAATGTTATTATTATTATTAATTATCATTAATTATTATAAATATTGACAAATTATGATTTATATTTTATTAATAATTACTAGTTACTATTAATAATATACTAATAATAACTATTAAACGTTATTATGAATAATATAATAATAAAAATTAATATTAATAATTAATAAAATAATACATTATTACATATTATAACTGTTAAAAAGCATGTAGCATAAAGTTATCACACAATCCTTTTCAGTCAACTTCACTTCAGCTCATTATCACCAGTGTTACGCTTATGTTTGGACTGTATGGTCAATAGATCTTATTTACACAGAATTATACCTCATTTTTGAGTAAAAATAAGCAGAAATTCTGAATTATTTTGATAATAGTTACACTTAGAGGTATGTAAATGGATGGCTTATCACAGACTGGTAGACTTGAGGGAAACTAAAGGGAAACCGGCTTGGATTTCAGCTGGGTCCTAATGCTCGTCCTCCTCCGTTTAATATAGCGTCACATCTCATTCAAGCGAACCGAACAGAATAGGCGGAGGGCGAGACTAGTTTGTGAACGAAACGCTTCTCGAGTGTGAAATTCCGCCCTGACATGTTTTTTAAGTCTCAAAAAGAGGACATGTCTGGGTAAAAAGAGGGCGTCTGGTCACCCTAGGAACTGGCCTTGTGACTGTAAAGTGGTCCCTGAGCTGACAGGACACAACTAAAGTGTCCTTGAGCAAGACACCTAACCCTTAACTTTTCCCCGGGTGCTGACTGCCGCCTTGTTGAGTGTGTACTTTTACTTTCAGTTAAAATTGAAATGAAAACTAAATTAAAAGGATGTCTATCAAAACTAGCAGACCCCAGAACCCCCAGCCATAGGCTGAATGCTATCAGTAATGAGTAACACATGTGATTCATGTCTGAGAGGGAGAAGAGATGCTACACAGGGATATAAGAAGGATATTATGATAGCAGGCGACATCCTGTCCTTGTGTGTCCTGCTGTCCTGTGGACAGGAAGCTGCTGGTATCTGCTCTCCCCATAGGGCGCAGAGCGAGCTCTTCCTTCATTCATCTGCTCGTTTATTTTCCTTCCCCCGCACTCGTCCAACGGGAGCTTTGCAATGACCTACTTTCATGAAAACTCAATAGCAGACACTATGCCAAGAGCTCCAGCGTGCCAGCGGTTTAACCCAGAAAGACAGGTCTGAAGCCTGGCTTTGCCAAAGTGCGTGAGAGCGGGAGATCTGGTTTGAAGGGGTCCAGGCAAATACACAGTTAACCCAACTGCCTACTGGTCCGTCCAATAATCCAGTCCAGAAATGTAGTCAATTAGCCAAGGTGTGCTGAAGCTACCAGCCAAATGTAGCTGAAAAGTCATGGAAACGTCTATCCCACAATTTAACACCATTTAAGGTGGAATGGGAAATTTGATGCTTACAAACAAGAGGCTAACTTCAGCTTCATAGTTAAATTCAGAAACAGCTCTTTAAACTTTGCCTTTGGATGTTTTGAAGTGGTGTATCTGTTCACAGGCCATTTTCTGGTGTAGAATTAGCTGTTTGTTTTAATCAAGCAGACCTGATTGTAGTTTGTTCAGAGCATCCAATCCCCTTGTCTTTGAAATAATACCCACTGTTATTGAGTTATTTTCCATTATGGTCCAGGTTAGTAATGAGTAATTGTAATGTAATGAGGAATGAGATTACTTTGTCCAGAAAGTAATTGAGTAATTGAAAGTTTTGAAAAGTAATCAGAAATTTGTAATGTAATGAGGAATGAGATTACTTTGTCCAGAAAGTAATTGTGTAATTGAAAGTTTTGAGAAGTAATCAGTAATTTGTAATGTAATGAGGAATGAGATTACTTTGTCCAGAAAGTAATTGAGTAATTGAAAGTTTTGAGAAATAATCAGTAATTTGTAATGTAATGAGGAATGAGATTACTTTGTCCAGAAAGTAATTGAGTAATTGAAAGTTTTGAAAAGTAATCAGTAATTTGTAATGGATTACTTTTTTTTTTGTAATGTCCCAACCCTGGCTACGCTTAGCCTCCTAGCTCCAGTACAAAACTATAGACACAGAGTTTGGACCCCAAACATGTCTTGGCTGATTAACGGCATTTGGGCTAAAGGGGAAATTGTGTAAATTTGATTGTTGGCCGAACCTTGCGTCAAGTTGATTCGCAGTCTCCAGATACTTCTCAGAAGCGGCCTTGTCCTGTCAGTGCTCAGCTCTCAGGGCAGTCCTGCAGCCATTAACTGGAGCTTTATGACATCCAGTGAGGTTAATATATATATGAACGGGTGGGGAAAATCAGACGTGTAAATTACAGGATGTCTTATATTGGGCTCTTAACACAGTTGTTTAATGTGCCAGCACCTGCCTTAAGCCACTTTCCCCTGGTGTCTCTCTCTCTCTCTCTCTCTCTCGTCTGCTTTGCCAGCTCCCAGCATCCCTGTGCACAGACTTCCAGAATGGAAAAGCTGCCTCATATTCATACCACACACTTGCTCTCAGTCTCTAATGTTACATCAGACCCCCGCTAACTCACACACACACACTCTTTCTCTCTGTCTCTCTTTCAGACGCAGACACACACACTTACAGTAACAGGGATTTGTATGTTCCAAGCTTCCACGGGACCTGCACTTCCTGTTGCCGTGACGTAGGAGAGCGGTGGAGAAATTGGGCAGGTTACAGTGTTTTTTTTCTTTCATAGGTTGCCCTAATGAGCTCTTCCATTGAACCAGGTTTATGGGGCGGCAGTCAGCATCATTAAAGAGTCGCTCATAATTGCCCTTTCCAGCCAAAAAATCCTAAAGCTGAAACATCTGCTGGTCCCCATCTTTTTGTCCCCTCCAAACACTGATTTCTACCCCACCAGCCTGTCATCATACAAAGTCAGCTAACATAAGAAAGTGCCTCACATACACATAAGAAAATGTGGTCACACACACACACACACACACAGATTAGATAAAGATATTCTATCAGCACGGCTCTCCCACTCTTTATTCTTTTTCTTCAGCTCTCTCCTCTCAGCTGAGAGTTGCTGGTGGGGGTGGTTTTGAGGACAATTATAAACTTACGAAGACAATTCCTCATTGTCCTTCTCAAGGTCCCTAATTCACTGTGTGTGACAGAGGGGAGGGCAATATGGGCATCCAGTTAACTGCCTGATAAGGCAGCTACTGTGTGTCACAGTCTTCATAGCCGTGAGCTCAGTATAAAGGGGAAAGAATAGGAGAGTGAGAGTTTGTTTGTGTTTTTGTTTTGTTTTTTGAGTTAAAGAAAACTTTTCTTTTTTTTCTTTTTCTTTTTGTGTGTGTGTATCAGTGTATGAGCGATAATATGCATGAGCGTAATTTTTTATTTTATTTAATTAATTAATTAATTAATTAATTAATTATTATTATTATTATTATTATTTATTTATTTATTTATTTATTTATTTATTTATTTATTTTTTGTATTTATGGAAAACGTTTCTAGCATCTTGGTTAACTTGTAATTGTTGGGTAACTTGTAGTTAACTTGTAATTAGTTTTGTTTTTTTGTTTTTTACCAGTATTCAGACATTTCAGCTGCTTCTGTATTGTCATCAATTACTAATAACTGTAGTTGTGCTGTTTCCTTGCTCTTTTTTTTCCTGCACAACAGAAAAACATTTAATGCAAAACACTTATAATAGACAGCAATATTATATATAATAGATATGTTATAAGTATATTTAGCATACAGTATGTTACCACAGTCAATAATTTTAACACGTTTCCCTGTACTTAAAAAAACCCCATTGACTTAAAACACACTTATAAGCCAATAGGAAGCTGGCTTTAATATAAATATGATCTCATCATATGATCCAAGTATGTATTTATCATAAAGACAGATACCACAGTCAATAATTTTGACTTGTTGCCCTGTACTTAGAAAAGAACAGATAATGCATCTGCGTTGACATCTATTATAAGTGTATTTTGAGTAGACAAAGGCTTGTCAGTGTAATTGTCTGTTATTGGTCCACTAGTGCATCTCAAAAAATGTGAATTATGTGAAAAAAATTTTCATAATTAAAAAAAAAAATCATAATTTAATTAAAAAAGATAAACTGTCATATTCTATATTACACGTAAAGTGGCATTGCAAGCCTATTTTTGTTTTAATGTTGATCAGGATGGCTTATAGCACATGAAAATCAGAAATCCAGAATCTCAAATTATATAATATTTCATTTCAGTAGTTAATAGTCACTTCATGTCTAATGAATATAAAATATATGACAGTTTACCTTCTTGAATTAAATGAACTTTTTCAAAATATTCTAATTTAATTACATTTCGAAGATGCCCCTGTATTTGCATATGCATGACTATACAGCCATTTACCACACGTGTATCAGAATACATTAGAACACACATTCATGTCCAAAATGATATGTATGGTAGCAGAGGTGTCAAGTAACAAAGTACAAATACTTCATTACTATACTTAAGTAGAAATGTTGGTTATTTGTACTTTACTGGAGTAATTCATTTTGGACGACTTTTTACTTCTACTTACTTATATTTTCATGTAATTATCGGTACTTTCTACTCCTTACATTTTAAAAACAGCCTCGTTATTTCTACATATTTCATTTTGGTTTGTCGTCATTCAAGAAACATCCTCTCCAGATAAACTGCTCCATCCAGAAAGAGTGAATGTGATTGTGGTTGGATGATACAGTGAGGAAATTAAGTATTTGAGCACCCTGCGAATTTGCAAGTTCTCCCACTTAGAAATCATGGAGGGGTCTGAATTTTTCATCTTAGCTGCATGTCCACTGTGAGAGACATCATCTAAAAGAAAAAATCCGGAAATCACAATGTATGATTTTTTAATAATTTATTTGTGTGTTACTGCTGCAAATAAGTATTTGAACACCTGCCAATCAGCAAACATTCTGACCCTCAAAGACCTGTTAGTCTGCCTCTAAAAAGTCCACCTCCACTCCACTTATTATTCTAAATTAGAAGCACCTGTTTGAGGTTGATAGCTGCATAAAGTCACCTGCTCACCCCACACAATCAGTAAGACTCCAACTACTAACATGGCTAAGACCAAAGAGCTGTCCAAAGACACCAGAGACAAGATTGTACACCTCCACAAGGCTGGAAAGGGCTACGGAGCAATCACCTAGCAGCTTGGTGAAAAAAGATCAACTGTTGGAGCAATTATTAGGAAATGGAAGAAGCTAAACATGACTGTCAATCTCCCTCTGACTGGGGCTCCATACAAGATCTCACCTCGTGGTGCATCAATGATCCTAAGAAAGGTGAGGAATCAGCCCAGAACTACATGGGAGGAGCTGGTCAATGACCTGAAGAGAGCTGGCACCACTGTTTCCAAGGTTACTGTGGCTAATACACTAAGACGTCATGGTTTAAAGTCATGCATGGCAAGGAAGGTTCCCCTGCTTAAATCAGCACACGTCCAGGCCCGTCTTAAGTTTGCCCATGACCATTTGGATGAAGTGCTGTGGTCAGATGAGACCAAAACAGAACTTTTTGGTCTTAATTCCACTCGCCGTGTTTGGAGGACGAAGAATGATGAGTACCATCCCAAAAACACCATCCCTACTGTGAAGCATGGGGGTGGAAGCATCATGTTTTGGGGGTGTTTTTCTGCACATGGGACAGGACGACTGCACTGTATTAAGGAGATGATGATCGGGGCCATGTATTGCGAGATTTTGGGGAACAACCCTCAGTTAGAGCACTGAAGATGGGTCGTGGCTGGGTCTTCCAACATGACAATGACCCAAAGCACACAGCCAGGATAACCAAGGAGTGGTTTTGTGCACTATATGCCCCTGTGGCACAGCCTAAGTTTTGGCATTTGTTTTCCTTACATGACTTTCATTTTTTAAATAGTTTTGAAACCAGCACTTTTAGTACTTTTACTTGAGTAAAAAGTTGATACTTCAGCTTCTATAAAAGTCTTTTTAAACCCTAGTATCTATACTTCTACCTGAGCAATGAATGTGAACACTTTTGACACCTTTGTGTGGTAGTTAGCTGTGTGCAATAGATTCTCAATGCAGCAACTCAATGGATGCTCGAGACCAGTGCATGATGAGGCCCATTCTCACGATGCTTACTGTTGGTTAGATACATTAGCCTTGTAGCTAAATTAAACAGCAGACACCATGTACTTTTGGGGGTGAGGTGGGAAATGAAGTATATTTTGCATACTTTAAATAGAAACGTACTGGTTTAGAACTCAATGTGAGCAATTTAGGCTATATTCATGAACTTCACTAAATGTTTTTCACCTTGCTGTGTTCGTTTATGCTTGATACCACACACTGCACAAGAGAGGAAACGGATGCAGAAGCACAGATGTGAGCACACTGAACTTGCTGTAACAGTTTGTGCAGATGACAGTCGCTGGAGTAAAGCTGTACACACACCCTCTCACCTCCTCACACTTTTCTTTTTCTTTGCCACACTTCTTCACTGTTTTGATGCTCACCCTGGCCTTCTGCTGAGCAGTGCTTTCCTATGTAAAGCGCACTATTTGTTGAGTGTTTTGACGCTGTAATAACATCAGTGTGACTGGTGACATCAGCTGTGAGTCACAACCTCTCATCTGACTCAAAACCACAAACTCTACTACTGACGAATGTGCAGAGACACTTGTGTTTGACTTTAGCCCTTGTAATGTACGTGTGATATGCCTCAGTACATCACATGTAGCTGCTCACTGTTAGCACATTAGTTTTGTGTGAACCTGACAGTTTTTTAGCTGTTAAGTGATAACTTCACATAAAAAAGGAATTTCCCCTTCAATCAGCAAGGCGTGCACTGCAAAAACAGCACTACTTGAAATAAGCCAAATATTCCTAAATCAATTTTTCTTGTTTTGAGAAAAAAATCTGCCAATGGCGTAAGCAAAAGTTGCTTGGCTAGAATTCTTATAACTAGCAAATTAATCTAATTCATATGAGTTTTTGCCTGAAACTTAATTGTCAAAAATTTAAGAAAATTGTGCTTCTTACAAGCAAAAATGGCTTTTTCTTAAATTTTTTTAAATGAGTGTTACAAACTCTTGATTTAGAGTCATTAAATACATTTCTTAAATTGAGATTTTGTTTAAGTAGGGTGACCATACGTCCTCTTTTACCCAGACCTGTCCTCTTTTTGAGACTTAAAAAGCATGTCTGGGCGGAATTTCACAGACGTCTGGGATTTTGTTTTACTCAGCGTTCTCAAAGAGCATCTGTTGAGCGTTTGTTCTGCCTGTGTCACGTCAACTAGACGTAGATAGACGTACATTTGAGTATGTGTGCGTGTGTCTACCAGTCTGTGATAAGCCATCATTTACATGCCTCCAAGTTGAACTATTGTCAAAATAATTCAGAATTTCTGCTTATTTTTGCTAAAAAATGAGCTGAAGTGAAGTTGACTGAAAAGGATTGGGTGATGATTTTATGCTACATGTTTTAAATAATATTTTAAAAATTTGTAAAAATAATATGTAATGTATTAATATTTTATTAATAATTAATATTAATTTCATAATTTTATTATTCATAATAAATTTCATAGTTATTAATAGTATATTAATAGTAACTAGTATTTATGAATAAAATATAAATCATAATTTGTCAATATGTATTAATAATTAATAAAAATACAATTTATGTTCAAGCACAAAAAAAAAAAAAAACTTATTTTTCGTCATCTCGGATCTGGTCACCCTAGTTTAAGTGGCCTTATTCTTTAAATAAGATAAATAATCTTATTCTTATTCTGGAATTTCAACCAAACCATAGTCATACCCTGTAACTGGTAAATAAACTCAAGATGAGCTGAAATATCTTATTAAGAAAAAGTTAGACATGTTTTTAGAATGAGCTGAATTGTTCAAAACTTGCTTGTTACAAATATTTTTTTTTTTTTACAAAAATAAGAAAAAAATTCCAAAAACAAGTTTTTTTTACTTTCTTAAAAGTAATTTTTTTGCAGTGTATTTGGTGTCTGAAGTTTACTTCATGCTCTTCCATGTGAATGTAGTTAAGAAATACCAAAAACTCCCCCACACATAAATTAGCCTTGCGCCAAAGTACCTGCCTAAATTTAAATGCTTTTGCTTTAAACCTGATTTTAGTAACCTCTAACAGACTTATGTGATTACTGATTCTGTACAACACAGTGGACAGAAAGTATAGCTTTGCTGTATAGTGTCAGAAACCCAAAAGACAAGTGTGTGATGAGGCATGTCTGCATGGTGCTAATTCTTAGCTAGCTACAGTACGTTAGCATAGCTAAACTAGACAGCAGACACCAAGCATGTCTTTGCAAATGAAATATTTTTGGGGTAAGGGGAAAACAGTACATTTTTAAATGGTGTCAGATGCAAAAGTTTGGGTAACCCTGGTCAAAATTTCTATTTTTTGAAACACAAGATGAACTTCTTCTGTGACTGGCATAAATTTGAAACATTCTTTTCAGTGTTTTAAGCGAAATAATGTGTAGAATGAAAAAAGGAAAGGAGCACCAAAAAGTTTTGCATGATTTTGTAACAGACTTGAGCTCTCAGACAGCATTTATCAAGGCCTCAGATGTTAACTAGATTGTCAAGTCTATGGCTTGTTCACAGTCACTATTAGGAACACTTAGACGATGCAAATTTCAAAGCTTGTAAATTCTCAGACTCTTCAAGCCTTGTCCCAGCAACATTTTTTATCTTGAAAATTAAAATAATTGTTGTGCACACAGGCTGCCATTTTCTTTGTCCATAAAGTAATTAAAATGAGGCAGAATCAACAGGGTTGGTGAAGGTCAAGATGAGGTCTAGAAAACCAAAACAATTTTGAGACAATTGCTAGGAAATGAAAAGCAAATCAGAATCTCTGTTTGAGTGCAGAAGACCTTCAAGAAGATTTAGCCGAGTCTGGAGTGAAAAGAGCTCAAAAGAGAAGAACATGTATGACAGCCCACAAATCTTATAGAACTAAAAGACTTTTACAAGGAAGAATGTGTGAAAAATTCCTCAAACAAGACCTGAAAAACAATTAGGTGGCTATTAAAAGCATTTACAAGCTGTGATGCTTTTCAAAGTGGGTGGTAATAAGTACTGACCATGTGGTACCCAATCTTGTAATTTGGACCCATTTTGTTACAATGGAAAAGTGGTTATTGTTTGCCCTGGTTATCGTCGACTTTTTTGGGGGAAATTTTCACGTTCATCCACCTGGTTTTCATCAGCATGCCCATGTGACTTGCTGCTAATTTCGTGAAAACAAAGCAAAACATACAAAACATGTATGGACCACACTGGCATGCTGTAAAATGGAGCGTAAACCTGTAAGAGTGATGTTAAATGTTCATTTATTCACCACGCTGAGGTCTTGGGTTCGAGTCCACATCTGAACGGAGTTTCCATGTTCTCCCCGTGTCTGCGTTGGTTTCCACCGGGGAGTCCGGTTGGAGTTAGGCACTATATAAGTGTAACGTTCATTCATTCATTCATTCATTCATATCATTAGTCTTTTATATTTATTTCTCATTGTTTTCTGTATGTAAAATTATTGTTATTCTATATAAAATGTATTTTTGTTCATATTTTGCCATGTCTGGAACAGATTAATTGGATTTACATTATTTCTTATGGAAAATATTGCATCATAACTAAGGTTCCACTGTATTTTGAAATGGCAAAAGATTGAAATAAAACACTAATCTTGCTTAAAATATTACAGGAACATGTATTTAAATGTAGGCCTTTTGGAAATCAGCTCATCTTTTACTTTCTTAACTACCCACAGTAAGAGAAAGTGTAGACCAGGAATGTTTAAGGTAGGTATATACTCCCAAAAAGTCAATTGGCTTCCATGCAATCTTTCAAGCATGATATCTCTGGTATTTTTTAAGATTTCTCTTTGACTTTTGGAGTACTGATACTTTATATATTTCTTCATGGGATGATCTCAGCATTTTTTGATCAAACCTTTGTAAGTACTAGATTAGCAGGCTTGAATATTTAATTAGGTGTGGAAAAATGACAAAAATGGAAACTTGTCTTTATCTTCAATATGTTTCATCTGTATTTAATTTCCTTCCATCAGGACATGAGTTTATTGGTTATAAATAAAAGTCCAAAAAATAAAGTCAAAATCTTTAGTGGTTTTTGAGATATACCGTTTAGAAAATACATAACTTTCTGCCTCTCGGTGGCCATATTGGATGCTAATTTGCATAATTTATGCAAATTATGTAACCTAGGAATTTTTTGCCATTTACTGATTCATATGGTTCAAAAAAACATTATGAATAATTTAATGTTAGACATTTTAGTTTGGGAGTATATACCTACCTTAAACTTTTCTGGCCACTTTGTGTCTTCCTGTGGGTTCAGATTGGTTCGTTTTAAAGATTTTAGCCTAAAAAAATTAACCATCCACATGGTTTATGATGCATCGTGATTATAATTGATGTTGCCATGTATTAGGATGCAGTGAAAGGCCTCAGTTCTCAGCCGTGTTTCTCCTCTACAATGACAGATTTGTTTGGTGGAGACAGCTTGTCACAACTGCACATTCAGGAAGAGTTGAGGGGAAATCTGAGGACCTGTGCAAACTGCTGGACACTCTGGGCCATGTTTTGTTTGGGTGTATTTTTCAATCCATCACCTGCCTTGATAAGGGAGAGCAGAGGGGATAGATGGATGCCGGGATGAATCGAGTGTAAGCGGGAGCACAGCAGTCAGGCTCTGAAGGACAGCAGTGTACGGACAGCTGGACCATGGGTTCGAATTTCTCTACTCAAGTGAGGCTGAAATTTCAGCCTTTTCACAAATCGAGGCCAATAAATGATTTGGTTCTTGAAGAAAAAAGAATAACTGCGCTATGTGAGGTTTCCCGCCTGTTTCAGTGTTTTCTTTCTTTTTTTTAAAATTGCTTCATATCTTAAGGAGACCTGCAGGTCTCATTTAAGGGCACAAGATGTGCTTGCATAAATAAATGAGGCCCAAAATGGTGCATGACTGTATAAACTCTCCCACGTGGTTGGCTGTTTTTTGTGGCCTGGGCCAACCTGGTGTGTGAACTATGTGGATTGCCAGGGATGAGTTTTATTGTGTGACTCCAGGTGTTTTCATGCAGGGTCTGCCATCCCGTCATGTTTGCATACGGAAATGTTTTTGGGAAGTGTGTGCTGCTGACAAGACACTTATGTAAGGCTGCGCTCCTCGCTTTAAGGATGGAAAACAACAGGATGGCGAGACAGGTTGTGGATTGGCCTTCAGGGGAAGGTTCAGAGGTTTGGGAGCCTATAAAGTCCACCACTCAATGGGTACATTGACTCATAGTTTGCCTCACACAGTGGAACCCAGGTTGCCTTTTAAGCACTTATGAAAACGTGTATCTGTCATCACTGCTCGAAAAAGCAGTACAGAGCACTCATTCCTTCATCAGTGGTGCCATAGGCCTCTTTTTTTTTTTTAATGGTCTGTGACTTTGCTGAAACTGTATGAGGTATTGTATGTAGGTGTGGCAGTCTGTAGGCCACATGGCAAGACTGTGTACTTAATATAATTAATAAAAACCATAAGTCCATCATAACTTACTGGTTAACAGAGTTGTTGTAAAATTCTTGACATACAAAAATTATATCGAGATTTGACAGGTGAGAGAAAACATGTTCTTTAATTTAAAGTTTTGGAGTATACCATTTGGTAGGGTGACCAGACGTCTTCTTTTACATGTCCTGTTTTTGAGACTTAAAAAACATGTCCGGGCGGAATTTCACAAACATCCAGGATTTTGTTTTACACAAGAAGTGTTTTGTTCACAAACTAGTCTCGGCCTCCACCTATTCCATTCAGTTCGCTTGAGTGAGATGTTACGCTATATTAAATGTACTTGGGCGAGCATTAGGACCCTGTAGAAATCCAAGCCGGTTTCCCTTTAGGCCGCCCACAAGCTCACCGATTGGCTCATGTGATCAACGTGTGATTGGCCATTGCCACTTTCACTCCCTTAAACAGCGTCAGTTTTCACCTGTAAGTTGTTTACATGTTGAGCGTTTGTTCTGTCTGTGTCACGTCAGCTAGACATATTTTAATATCAGAGGTTTAATAATAAAATTCATAAACATTAACATTTGAGTGTGTCTGTGTGTGTGTGTGTCTACCAGTCTGTGAAAAGTCATCTATTTACATGCCTCTAAGTGTAACTATTATCAAAATAATTCAGAATTTCTGGTAAAAAATGAGGTATAATTCTGTGTAAATGAGATCTATTGACCATACAGTCCAAACATAAGTGTAACACTGGTGATAATGAGCTGAAGTGAAGTTGAATTAACAGAATTGGGTGATAATTTTATGCTACATGCTTTTAACAGTTTATTATTTTTAATTATATGTAATAATGTGAATTAATATTTTATTAATGATTAATGTTAATTTTATTATGCATGATAAATTTAATAGTTATTAGTCTAGTATTAATAGTAACTAGTAATTATTAATAAAATATAAATCATAATTTGTCAATACTTATTAATAATTAATAACAATAATAATACAATTTATGTTCAAGTGCAAAAGAAAAAAAGAAAAAAGATGCTGAGGTGTCCTCTTTTTTGTCATCTCAGATCTGGGCAACCTGCCAGTTTTTCCAGTCATTATGACATTTTTATTTGAAATTGTTCACTGTAAAGGGTGTCTGAGGAACTGTGATGATGTTTTTAAAACCTCATTTTAAGAAACTTGTCAGCGGTGCACCCTTTCTCCACGTATTGCTGGAGTGGAGTCTAATGGCTGAAGGTAGACAACAACACCGCCATCTAGTGGATGGAGGATGAACCATGTCTTTGTCCAGTCTTTGTATGTAGAATATTGATTAAAAGTACTATTTTTGACAATTGTACGGTATCACAAAGCACAATATTGCATTTCTCGAGTGTATTAATATTTTCTTACACTCCAATATCCTATAGATCGTATATTTTCCATGTTAACTTGGTCTGGTTCTGTGTCTATTTATCCAAAGCATTTTTGTCGACCTTTTCCTGCAACAGCCTCTACCCTGCCAGTAAAAAAACATGAAAACTTTGTATCTTTAGCCCTCATTCAGCACGCTCCCTTCTCCATCTGTGTCTTGTTCCTCCCTTTTTCTGCATTTCTCTCTTTTCTTTCATGTGACGAGTAGGGGTTATGAATTCTGTCCGGCCTCCCAGGGCTTCTGTGGCAGGCCCTGAAACAGCTGAACAAACACAGAGAGTTCTGGAGTGCTGCTCAGTGCAGCATCACATAACTGATGGGCCTGTAGAGGGGGGTCGTCCGTGGGGGAGGTGGGAGTCCAAGGTACCGGACTGTATTTTTTGAGATAAGACGGGTGAATTCATTTGTTTTTTTAGACACTTTGTGTTTAGGGAAGATGAAACTGTGTAGCAGAGGTCAACTCTAATAGATTTGGCTGTGTGCTTTCTGACAATGTATGACACACTGTTACCTGTGAAAGTGGACATGCTGTTAGTTTGCATCATGCTAATTGGTATGTGCTTCAGTTATGTTTTAGCTCCTTTAACATTGTGGCTCCAGTGCAGAACTAAAGAAGCAAATTTCAGACTGGCTAATCAACCAGGTTTGACTTACAGAGGGGGGGGTCAGTCCAATTTTTAAGATAAGGCTCAAAAAACCATTTGGTTTGTCTGATACTTTGTGTTTGGGCAAGTTGAAACTGTATCTTGGTGCAAACTTTTATGTGAGAGCCAGGCAAATCAAATAAAGCCTCTGAGCTATGGCCATGTTTTTGGAGTTCAGACTTCCACCCAAAAAATATGACAATTATCTCAAATAATATTTTGAAATATATTGTCCATTCTCTGTCAGTGAGCTGTTGTGTCCATTAGCCAATCAGAAAACCCCTCTACTTTAGATTTGGATTCAGCAGCTTCGCAAACAGCTCTTACTTCCAAAGTGTATAATGGCTGTGGAGCCGGTGGCCTTCAATGAAATGGTATAAAATGCACAGTAGACCGCTGGAGGCTCGTCAGCTCTTTAACGATCTGCAGGCGGTGTGATTCGGCTGTTCTTTTAAACCCCCTCCCAGCTCCAGCCCACAAACATTCCTCACACATCTGGCCCTCCAACGCACTCTCAAATGTTCTGATTCGCTTGTGCCATAATTACCCACAAGTCCGAGTGTTCTCCTTTTCTCTTTCTTTTTATGAGCCACACAGTCATCAAAGTGTGTTGCCTGGAAAGCTCAGAGATGATAAACAATGAGAGAAGACTACACATTACGTTGTCATATAGATATAAAATATATGGATTATAAGATTATAGTGGACACACAGTAGAACAGGAGATATTAGTCTATAAACAACGTCAATAAACACTATTAATCACTAGAACAGGAGATATTAGTCTATAAACAACGTCAATAAACACTATTAATCACTAGAATAGGAGATATTAGTCTATAAACAACCTCAATAAACTCTATTAATCACTAGAACAGGAGATATTAGTCCATAAACAACCTCAATAAACACTATTAATCACTAGAACAGGAGA
>BRDA01037000.1:795-21138 GCA_036984385.1 Crenuchus spilurus | reverse complement strand
TCTCTCTCTCTCTCTCTCTCTCTCTCTCTGTCTCTCTCTCTCTCTCTCTCTCTCTCTCTCTCTCTCTTTCTCTCTCTCTCTCTCTCTCTCTGTTTCTCTCTGTGTCTCTCTCACTCTGTCTCTCTCTCTCTTTGTCTTTAATGTAAATCTTCTTCTTCTTCTTCTTCTATTATCTTATTTTCACTTGTTTTCAAGATACTGACACAAACCAATTTCCTTCTGAAATCTTTCCTATCAAGAATGAATGGAGTGCAAATGTTTGCAGCTCCAGATGTCATTTTGTTAATGCACTGCTAACACCTAGGCTTCCATGTAAGATGTCAAAAGTAATCATCTTGCAACATCCCAGCAACCATGTGGGAGACCACAGCAACCACAGGGAGATAGTAATCACTTACGTACACCTAAAAAAACAGCCAGGAGTCCAAACTGGCTTATCAAGCACTTGAGAGACAACAGCAACGACCTTGACATGTTTTTGCAACTACTACAGCAGAACTGTGTAGCAACACCTGCATTTTATACAGAATGCTCATAATGGAAAAAGTAGTAAATACAAATATCTTTTAGGCCAAAAATAATCACAAAACTGGTGTAAATCACCACATTGGCAGTGTTTTGCCAAACATGTCATATAATAACTTTCTGTAAGGTCGTTTGTATTATATATATATATATATTAATGAGCCAGCAGACATTGCAATGTGAGTGATAGGGAGAGAGAGAGCCCCATCTACACACCCAGAGAGAGCACTGTTTATTTTTGCTCTCTTGGGCCCCGGCTGTTGATGGCAAACATCATGACTGGGATTCTGGTCATCTGGTCATAGTGTCGGTGTCTTAGCCTGCCGAGCCACTCTGAGATCCTGTAACGTAGCTTTTAGAGGAATGCTTCAGACGTCTGGTTCCTATCACCACAAATGTGAACAATTCTTACTTCGTGACCAATTTCTCAATGTAATGAGAATGTAAAGTTGGTGGACTTTCCTTTTACGAGGTTAAATATGATCACCCAGTTCTCAGCCATCACTCCACATTTCCCCTGTTCTGATTCGACACACCTGATTCAACTCATCACACAAATATGGATCCATGCATGAGTTGGGATTTGTCAGGGCAGGGAAAACCGTGCAGTGAAGTTTGTTCCCACATGCTGGGGTTGGCGATGTCTTTAAGGTTGCTGTGAGGATACTGAAAGCTGTGGGGACAGCTCAGCCTTAGCAGAGGCAGCCGCGGCCGGAGAACACACAGCATATGTTTTGCGTGGTCTGGAAATGCAATATTTGACTTTTCTCCAGGTCAATGGAGGAAGGAATAAGAGATCCCAACAAAAACACTCCACTTCCAGACGTTCTGGCTAAGACAACCTAATAAAAATAAATCAGCAGAGCGTGTGTGCATTTGTGTTTACAGCTTGAGTTTCCTGTGCATTTCTGAATGTTGCAGAACATATTATCTCAGCTCGAGAGTTTTGGGAAGTGTATATGCCAACTGCAGGGATGCTTTAGTTAAACAATGGGCTAATTTGCTTATATTCCCCCAAAAAATGAGTGTTGATGCAACCAAAGTGAAGCCAAAACAAAACAGATTGTCTTTTAATGAAGGAGGGGTATTTCTGTTTACAGGCTTTTCCTCTAACCTGAGTATTCACACAATCACTATCACACTTCTCCCAGAGTAAGACACAGTAAATGTATAGCATACTCACTCTGTTCTGAGAGAGAGAGGCTAATCTGAATTATGGACTCAGTGAAGAATATTCAAGAACATTCATTACAAGAGTGTTTTCACACAAAAACAGCACTGTACTGTAAAACGACTTGTCCGTTGACCATATAATCCAGTTATTCTTAAAAACACTGATCTCCTGTAACACTCATGCATCGCTGGAGCACAGTGATGTGGCAGTTGTGTCATGTTCAGGTTCTTGCTTTTTATCCATGCATGACACTACACTTTGTTACTGAGGTTATATTTAGCTCATCTATAACATTTTCATCTGTCTAGATTTTTAAAAAAGACTGGAAGGTTGTATATCTTTGTTGATCAAAATCTTAACATTGCATTCTCTTAAACTTGCTTTCTCTCCGTTTTTACAAATACAGGATATAACTGTTATTTAGCACTCTAAAAAAAAGTTATACTATATTTATAAAAATGGTAACTAACTGTACAATTACACCACAGTGTGATACCGTTAATTTTACAGTAAGTTCCTGGCAACCCTGCTACCAGTTCTTTATCATTTATTTTTACACTGGGTCTTTAAAAAAAAACATTGATTACTTTTATTATTGCCCCCCCAAACCCACCACACACCCACCTCACCATAATAATAATAATAATAATAATAATAATAATAATAATAAAAATAATACAGTGGTAACCCTACTTATGAGTTTAATCCGTGCAGGAGCCGAGCTCGTTAGCTGGTTAGCTCGTTAGCTGGTTTGCTCGTTAGCTGGATGCATTTTCCCCATAAGAATACATGTAAAACTGATTAATCCGTGTCAGCCGGCCAATATACAGTATACTTTAATATGTAAATAATGTGTTTATATGGGTTTTTAAAACATAAACGAGACGACGACGGTGCTCGTGTAGGCTGGCGGCTAAGGAGGACAGGAGGACGGGCGTACGTGTATGGCATGGTTACACTTATCATATGAAAAGTAAAAGTAAAATGTATCTAACTTTCTTGTTCACTACCTTTTGCTGTCTTTGTGTCACTTTCACTAGCACTTTCACTGGACAGCGGTCAAAGGTAATGACTGACCTCTTCTTCTACGCTAGCATCTAGGGGATGCTACGACCGCCGCGCCCCTAGCGGTTGGCATACTTGAACTAATTTAGGCTACTCGTTACTTGGAATTTTACTCGTTACCTGGAACAAAAATATTCCGAGATCTCGACTCGTTACCTGGAATACTCGTTAGTGGGGATGCTCGTAAGTAGGGTTACCACTGTAATAATAATTGTATAAGCAAATAAATAATATTAAGTGTGAGCATATTTTGTGTCACATCCAGTATCACTGAAGGAATTTTCAGATATGTGTAGAACATCTGTTCATGAAGCGATGAGCCGTCGGTGTTGCGAGGTTAGCTCTCAAAACAGCCGTATTATTGTCATCTAAATGCCTGAGAAGTTCTGGAACTACTCGTGGGATTCGTGGCTGTCACTACAGTCCAGCAAAGTTAAATATATGACTGAAGACAGAATGTATTGATCACAAACGGCTCACAAAGGCGCACTACTAATACCCCTGCTGCTTTTCCTTCTGTTGTGTGCCAACTGTAGAAGAAGACATTAATGTGGCTTCAGAATATCTATTTTAGAAAGCCTCCCAAAAATCTTTTTGTTCATTTCAAATTATCGAGAGACTGAAGCTATGACAGACCTGCAGAAAAGAAAGCTACACTCATTTTAGTGCAAATAGTGTGTCAACAGTTAGGCTAGTAGTAACAGTACTATGGTAGCAATAGTATTTGTTTTTATTTGTTTTTTGTCATGTACTACCATGACAGTAGTGTCCAAAAGACAAATTCATTTGAAACACTGGTACGCTGCCACATTGGTACCACTGATTATAGGGAGCCATGTTTTTGAACACTATAAGGGCAGGGGCGCAGCACCAAATTCTGGGCCCTATGCACAAGCAGTGCCCAGGCCCCCCCTCCTGTTATTAAATTCATTCATTATCACACCCGCTTAATCCTTATCAGGGTCGCGGTTAGTCCCCCACCCCCTCACCGGGTGCAGGGCAGGGCATTACACTATTCAACTAAGCCCAGGACAGAGCGCCAGTCCATCGCTGGGTGACACACACACACACAGACACACCTACGGACAATTTTAGAGTACCCAATTCACCTGACCTCCATGTTTTTGGACTGTGGGAGGAAACCGGAGACCCCAGAGGAAACCCACGCAGACACGGGGAGAACATGGAAACTCCGCTCAGATGGGGAATCGAACCCAAGACCCCAGCGCTGAGAGGCGAACGTGCTAACCACTAAGCCACCGTGCCCCCCTCTGTTATTAAATATTATTTTTTATTAAAGGTAAATAAAATTCCAGACTCCTCAAGGGCCCTTTTCCCCACTGGGGCCCTGGTAACTCAGTACCACTTTCCCCCCCACTACGACACCCCTGTATAAGGGTAGTACCATGGTGTTTTTGAAAGGGCCATTAAATGCTCAAACGTTTGTAGTCAGTCAGAAAATGTAGCATTTTCCATGATAACACTTTTATTCTAGCCATTTCCAGACTATGGTTCTCTTCATCCATCATCTTAACTGCTTAACCTATTTCAGGGTCATGGTCCACCTATTCCTTCACTGGGCACTGGGCAGGGCACTGCACTATTTTAACCACAGACATGACAAGGTGCCAATCCATCGCTGGGCACATACATAGTCACAACACTGCAATATAGAGTAACCATGAGCTCCATGTTTTTGAACTGGGAGACTGGGAACTGGGAGTAAATGGGTGAGGTAGGACAGTGTCACTGCTGTTTAGCTCAGTTTTGGTGTCTCCCACAAGTTGTTGAGTTTATAAACTTTCGTACGGCTGTTTACTCTCCACCAGATGTTTAGTACATGTTTTGTCATGGAGAGGCTACTAATCAGTTAGCTAGCCTAGCTCATTCTTATTAACATCCTTGGATGAGCATTTCTTCTTTGGAAATCCTGCGTGAATCTAGATGTGTTCACTCTTGCTGATCCAATCCTTCATCACGGTGCCCTGACAGAACATGTGTAAGAGTGGTTGATTGAGGAACCCAGTCCAGTTCTCCTAAAAACACAAAGACCTTCATCCTCCATCAGCATGCAGCTGCATCTACATGGGAGCAATTAAGCTCGTGACACAAAGCCTCGTGTGTGCTCATGTCTGTTCCACATGTGTAGAGTTCTGGAGTGGAGCAGGCAGCTGCCCGGTGAGTGGATGTGACGGACAAGTCCACTGGAGCTCCGGGCCTGTTTGCCTTGGCCTCTCTCCAGGTGCAGGACTATGGGCCCAAATCTGTGGCTCTGTTCCAAAGAGCCTCCATATGTGCAGGAGTTGAGCCTCAGCGTCTTGCTGACCCAGAGAGTGCTCAGAGTGCTGCTTTGGTGACAGATGGCCCCTCCCAAAAGCTGCCATTTCTGTCAGTAGAGAGTTGATCTGTTTCAGATGGAGTTGTGAGGGTTCATGTGTTTATCGACTTGCTCAAAAGAGGGTTAATCCTTTAAACTGCAGGGGTAGTATTCACTTCATTCGCTCTGTTAAATGATTGCTGTAGTTGTGTAGAATGAACATCTGAATATGCAATACGTGCCAACAGATACACCATACTGATAAAAGCATTGGGACACCTGCATAATCATAACCTGAATTTTTTTTAATCAAGAGTTCATCCTGCTTTTGTTGTCTCTACTGTCCAGAGAAGGCTTTGTATTAGATTTTGGAGAATTGCTGTGAGGATTTGATTGCAGTGGCTAGAGCATTAGTGAGGTCAGGATGTTGGACGATCACCTCCCGACCTCATCCTCAACTCGTGCCATTAGAGAACCACTTATAAATGACGTCCATCTGTACAGAACCTTTTATAAACACGCTAAAGGGGGTTCATTAGTGAAAGCAGTGAACCATAAGGGTTCTAAAATCATTTGCAAAGTTTAATCTTCTATGATGAAGATGAAGGTTCCTCAGTGGCTCTTGCTTTGGACATATGGCTCTAGAAATAAAAGGCTTTGCATCACATGGATGTTCTTTAAACTGTAAAAACGTCCCCCAAATGTGTCACTTCAACAAAATAATGTTTAAAAAACTTCAGTGAAAGGTTCTATAGGGAACAAACGTGGTTGTTTGGTATCTGCACCGCGAGCTGGATTACTTTTAAGAGTATTTTGACCTCAATATTGGGTTAATTCAACACTTACTGTGCATGAAGGAATTAGTTCTTTCCTAAACCCTGATTCCTCTTTAGTTTTAAATCCTTCTTCGCGCTTCCTAAAGCTCGTAGGGGGGGGGAAGAGCGTTGAGTTGGTAATGCCAGGCACGTTATACATTTCCCAGGCTCTCTGCCTTTCCGTCCAGCCTTCTTACCACAAGGTAGGATCAAGCCTACAAATCATTTCCACATGACACAGGCTGAGGACACATTCTAATTTACACATCTGCGATTGATTACAGTTCCTGGGCACGCTGCCCTCGCCATAGTTCTCCCTCTTGTGGTCTTAAAATTCCAAAAATGTTAAAGTCAGAATTCCTCTCCTTTGGTGACCTACTCATGGATCTTCTCACTCTGAAGAAGTTTCGTTGGCAGGAACAATTGACAGTCATTGGAATAATTGTAACAGAAAGGACACATTTCTTGACTTCAATGGCTTTAGATGGTCAACAATGTCGAACTGAGGCGGCACCAGAGTGTTGGTGCTATGTGGCCTGCGAACAGGTAGGCAAGGTATCAATATATTCCATGCAGCACTGTGAAGATTCATCATATGAACAACCACACAGGACAAGAATCCACTCCATGGTGGGATGTGGTCCGGTGCTAAAGACAGGAACTACAGGATGCAAAAACCATCTGCTGCAGGACAAACCACTGACAGAATACCTGCTTCCTGTCTGATATATAGAGTGACAAACCTGTACTTACCTTGCATGAGAGAAGATTTGTCACATTAACAAAACATTATTCACGTAGTTAAAGCGTCTGACGTGAACCATGAAAGGGAAATGGGGGGAAACAGGAGACTGCACACGCTGGGCTGGGTGGAGGACATTGAGCAGGCTGATGGGTAAATATGTTTCTCATCAATTTGCTTGAACATGTCCATTCATTATGGTGGATCTGCAAACGCCACATTAAGATGAAATTGCGAAGCGCCGCATTCCCAGACGATGGTGCCGGATCTATACAGGCCTGATTCATCACCGAAAATGATCTGCTGTGTTTTTTCAAACCTGAATGAGCTCTTATTGATGCTTTGACATTACAGATTCCATCTGAACTGTCTACTGGATGAGTCACAGAGTGAAAATATGTCTTCTTAGTTATTCAGTCAGTCTCCTCATTGCATTAATATACACTAATATACAATAAATACACGACATTAATACAGTAAGTAGTGATTTTCTAGAGTGGTTTCCAAATCTCTTGTCATGGCAGTCTAGTTTTATTATTATTTTTTTTTTACAATTAATTTATCTTTTTCCCAATGTAGTGGTAGCCAATTAGCCCATCCCCTCTGTTAGGCCTCTCCCCATCACTTTGCACTGTCTCTGACTCTAGGAGGGTGAAGACAAGCACAAGCCTCCTCTGATGTGTGTGATGCGGCCACCGCCTCTTTTTCTAACCACCACTGATACACCGTCACTGTGGAGCCAACGCACTCGGAGGAAAGCGCAGGATTCCCAGCTCTGAATGGACCAATCAGTAGACGCCTGAGCCAGCAGACATTGCAATGTGAAAGTGATAGGGAGAGAGAGAGCGCCATCTACCCGCACAGAGAGAGCACTGCCAATTTTCACTCTCTTAAGCCCCGGATGTTGATGGCAAACAGCATGACCGGGATTCAAACTCGCGATCCTCGGGTCATAGTGTCAGTGTCTTAGCCTGCTGAGCCTCTCAGGGCCCCATGGCAGTCTAGTTTTATTTACATCATCCAGTACTTGGTCTGGTTAATTAGTACAGTGGTAACCCTTCTTAGTGTAATCCGTGCAGGAGCCGAGCTCGTTAGCTGGTTTGCTCGTTAGCTGGTTAGCTCGTTAGCTGGATGCATTTCCCCCATAAGAATACATGTAAAACTGATTAATCCGTGTCAGCCGGCCAATATACAGTATACTTTAATATGTAAATAATGTGTTTATATGGGTTTTTAAAACATAAACGAGACGACGACGGTGCTCGTGTAGGCTGGTGGCTAAGGAGGACAGGAGGACGGGCGTACGTGTATGGCATGGTTACACTTATCATATGAAAAGTAAAAGTAAAATGTATCTAACTTTCTTGTTCACTACCTTTTGCTGTCTTTGTGTCACTTTCACTAGCACTTTCACTTTCACTGGACAGCGGTCAAAGGTAATGACTGACCTCTTCTTCTACGCTAGCATCTAGGGGATGCTACGACCGCCGCGCCCCTAGCGGTTGGCATACTTGAACTAATTTAGGCTACTCGTAACTTGGAATTTTACTCATTACCTGGAACAAAAATATTCCAAGATCTCGACTCGTTACCTGGAATACTCGTTAGTAGGGATGCTCGTAAGTAGGGTTACCACTGTACTTCATTATGATAAATCAAGTTTGCTATTGATGGAAAGGAATGTAATAAATTCATAAGGTGCTGAGGAGCATTGTGTAGAACATCTGGACCTATACTTTATTCTTCTAAATAGCTCATAAAATATCAGCTACATTTTACAAAGCAAGTTCTAGATACTTTTTACTGTATTTTATTGACTATTTTGTACTATTTACTGTTTCTTTGCAGCATTTTGTTTTGTGACAATGCAAAATACAGTGTACAATTTGTCAGAATACACGTATTACACTTATTTAAACAATTATGAGCTTAGGTGCCTAAAACCTTTGTATAGTACTGTAATACTGTACTGTATACAGAATCTAATACTGTTAAGTTCTTTAGTTTGGGTTACATTATATTACTTATTGTTTATACTTAAGACATCCTGTTCTAAGGATGGAATTCTTTTCATCATGCCTCATCAACCATTTGGAAGCTGACCACTTGCTCTAGTTCACTGTGTAGATAATCAACAGTCATGTCTGATTTGAACTTGACACCTCACCGCTAATCCTTTTGTTAGCTAAAACCAAAACAAAATGAAACATTTGGCCGAATACTGAACGTGGCTCTTCACTGTGCCCTGCGTCCATCTCTGGACATGCATGCCAACATGCCCATCCACAGATACTCTCAGTCATGGGAATCCCCCAGCAGAGTCACTTCAAATCAATGGCCTTGAGCCTAAAAGATGTGAAAGTGCTTGCGTTCCATTGACACGTAGTAAAGTGGAGAGTGGTGGGGAGGCTGGTGTGGCCCAACATAACCAAACATGGTAAAAAAGAGACTGACTCACAGATATTAAAGTGCATCTTCACTCTATATAAGTCCTTCAGCTCTCCTTCAACTGCAGCATGCAATCACTATCATCTATATTCCACTGACCCTTTTGAGCATTGCCTGAGTAGGCCACCACTCATAAAACCTCAGTCATACCTTCAGTAAACTGCTGGATGCTCGGGATGCATGGAGACAATGCTACTGCGCTACATCCTTTAAAGAAACAACTTCCTCCTCCACCTTATATGGACATAGCAAATGGACGCTGCAATGGTTTGTGTTGCTGTGAGTTTGCTGTAGAGTTTAGTTTACACTAGCTGATATTTTTAGCCAGCCAGCAGGTGATACAGACCCAACCATATTCCACTTAATGTGTTACGCATTGGGTCGGTTTTCCATTCCACTGTAAATACAAGGTTGTTGCTAACATGGAAAATGCACAAAATCTGACAGGTTGAGCCAAGTTTTTAATCCAAAAAAAAAAAAAACCAGTCAATACACTATTATAACCCCATATATCAACTAACTAGTACTGAGTTAAAGGGCAACTTCAGATTTTCTCACTGTTTTGAACAATGGAGCATGTTGCAGTATGCAAGCATATTTAAAGTTTCCAAACATACCATTCAGTCTCCAGTCCATATATGGAAACTCTACGAAAAAAACAGCATTTGAATTTGCAGGTTTTGTGATGTCACAAATTATTGTATTGACTTGTGCAGCCTATAGTAGTTTAGCTCCACCCCTTCTTGCTGAAATTCTGAACAATGTCTCACTATGTAACGCTTCTTGAATGAGGCACAGTATAGTGCAGCCATAACATAGGTTATTTACATATATCAGTTTTAAAGGCACAGTAACAATTTTTTTTAATGGATAGAATATGATCCAGTATACAAGCATTTTAAAAGTTTCAAAACATGCCATTCAATCTGCAGTTCATATACGGAAGCTAATCTTCAAAAACAGCTTGTTTTTAATTGGCAGATTTTGTGATGTCACAGAAATGCATTACCCTGTTCATGCTACAGCTGTTTAGCCCCACCCATTCACGCTGAAGTTCTGAAGAGTGTAAAAGAGCAGAATGGACTGCTTTTAGAATGAGGCACAATACAGAGCAGCCAATCAGAATCAGTTATTTGCAAATATCAGTCTTAAAGGCACAGTAACAAAAACAGCCTTGGTAGGTATATACTCCCAAACTAAAATGTCTAACATTAAATGATTCATAATGTTTTTTTGAACCATATGAATCAGTAAATGGCAAATAATTCCTAGGTTACATAATTTGCATAAATTATGCAAATTAGTATCCAATATGGCCACCGAGAGGCAGAAAGTTATGTATTTTCTAAACCGTATATCTCAAAAACCACTAAAGATTTTGACTTTATTTTTTGGACTTTTATTTATAACCAATAAACTCATGTCCTGATGGAAGGAAATTAAATACAGATGAAACATATTGAAGATAAAGACAAGTTTAAATTTTTGTCATTTTTTCGCACCTAATTAAATATTCAAGCCTGCTAATCTGGTACTTACAAAGGTTTGATCAAAAAATGCTGAGACCATCCCATGAAGAAATATATAAAGTATCAGTACTCCAAAAATCAAAGAGAAATCTTAAAAAATACCAGAGATATCATGCTTGAAAGATTGCATGGAAGCCAATTGACTTTTTGGGAGTATATACCTACCTTAAGGGATAAACAGAGGTTGGAAATGGTCACATAACAGTGGATTATGAATGTGATATATAATCAATTAGTACATGTGTGTTTTTAAGAGGGCAAAATAAAGAACAAGAATGTATGATGGGCCATTTAAAATTATTTGCAACCATTTTTGGACATGGAATCATCTTTAACCATTAACTTGCTAGGTAAGCATAGCCTATTGTTAATAAATATAAAATTAACAATTAACAAAATTAATCATTATTTAAAATATATATATAATTATTTTAAATAATGCATATATTTTTTTAAAGAATTAATTCGTTTTGTCATGTTGTATTTCACCTAAAATGCCCTTAACTATGTAAAAATGATTGTAACGTCTTTCATACTGTATTGCTTTAAGAATTCATGGTCAGTTTGGTAATAAATAAATACAATACACACCTGGTTAGTATTATACACAGCGGACTGCTGCTGAATTTGAAAGGTCAAGCACAAATTGATTGCAGAACAGGTCTGTCCCTGATAAACTGTACAATGCTTCAGTAAGGGGTTCTCCCATTCCGTACAGAAGCTTCACTGCAAATAGGATTTGGCCTATTTAATGTGCCCTCTGGGCTAATGACGAAACTGGGCCTGAGTCTATAATGACCATGCATACACACCGTCCCACTCATACTTGAGAAAGCCCATTTCCTTTCACATTAGGGCGGCTGCACCTGTGTCACTGAAGAACAGAAATCCTCCTGTTCACTAACAAGCCAACATCCATCTATGACTAGCTCTGCTTAAGGCTTTAAGGCTTATGGCACCGAATGCTGGACAAAGTCCAAGAACTGAATAGGAATAGCATGACACAGTTCATCTGAACAGGCATGTGCTGAAAGGACAGGATGAATCATTTCAAGGCCTGCCTTGATTTATTCATTGCTTTGTTGAAAGGTAGTATTGAAAAATGAAGTACAGTCAAAATCTGGCACACACACAGTTATTCACTGTAGTAAACCTCAAGTCTACTTACTCTACCCTTTGTTTGAGTTCGTTCAACTTGAGGTCACCACAGTTCACCCCACTTAGTTTTTACTGAATATATTTCTACTCAACTTCATCACTAGCTGTGACTTCCACAGCGACTGTGCCACTGGGCATCCTCCCAATGGTCTCCCAGTTATGGATAGTTGTAGCATCACCAGGGTTTGTCGCCTGATGTCTTCTGATAATGGAACATATGCAGTTACACCACTCAAAATAAATAAATAAATAAATAAACATAAAATGCTGTTTCAATGCACGCTTTGTTTATTAATGCCATGTTCATGATATTGTTAACATTGACCTGCAACTGGGAGGTCATTAAGAGGAACTGATGTTAATGTTTGCTGCAGAAAACCAGGTTTAATTTTCTTTATAAGCAGAATATCTTCATCAATCTTTTTTTTTTTTATAAAAATTTTAGAGACTTCTTGGTGTGAGGTTGTTTTAACTTTAATAAAAAAAAACATTTTCATGGATACCCCTTGCTCTTATGATCGAAAAGAAAAATGTTAACCCTTTAACATTCTGCTCAACCATTTGGTAGAGCAAATTCAAGTCACTATATCTTTTTGAAGAAGGGGGTGAGCTTAATACAATGTGATTGTGCCATCTCTACCAATCGGTAGAGGTATATTAGGCTAAACTATAAACTATATGTCATTAGAAATGCAAGATTTTCTTGTCTGAATACAAACCAGCAATGCTACAAAGACGTAACACAAGGAAAAAACCAGCTCAAATGTTGAAAAACCATTAGTGCTGATGCACCACCACACAGATGAGTGTGATGTTGAAAAAAAATAACAAAAAAATACGTTATTGTAGTTTTTGTATTTGTAGTTTATGTTCTGATTTGACAATAAAGTGCCATTTCATTGTATGTTTAATGTGTACATTTAAAAAGTGATGGATGGGCCCCGAGTGGCTCAGCAGGCTAAGACGCTGACACTATGATCAGAGGATCGCAAGTTTGAATCCCGGTCATGCTGTTTGCCATCAACAGCCGGGGACTAAGAGAGCAAAAATTGGCAGTGTTCTCTCTGGGTGGGTAGATGGCGCTCTCACTCTCTCTATCACTCTCACATTGTAATGTCCGCTGGCTCAGGCGTCTACTGATTGGTCCAATCAGAGCTGGGGACCCTGTGTGCCTTCCTCCGAGCGTGTTAGGCTCTCCAGTGACGGTGTATCAGCGGTGGTTCGAAAAGAGGTGGTGGCTGCATCACACGCAACGGAGGAGGCTTGTGCTTGCCTGCACCCTCCTAGAGTCAGGGACACTGCAAAGTGATGGGGAGAGGCCTAACGGAGGGGACGGGCTAATTGGCTACCACTACATTGGGAAGAGGATAAAATTGGCAAAAACCTAGAAATAAATAAAAAAACTGTGATGTCTTTAAAAAGTTTCAAAAGTCCATGTTTAAGATGTCTGGTGCACTTACACAAAGCTTACAGAGTACAGAAAGGTTGAATGACTTTCAGAAAAATATTTTATACAGAAGACATTCTAAAATTCTGGGATTTATATTACAGCAACAAATTCAAAGGTTAAGCAGAGATAAATGCCGACATATTCCCTGACATGCTAACATCAGTCTTCTGCATGTACAGCATACGTCCAGTAGATAGATCTATTGCACCAGCATCTGTTCCTTATAATATCTCATTTGTGTTCTCTCAACAGGCTTTTCAAAAGTCAAGATGCCAATGTGGGCATGTTTGAATTATTACATGGCCGTTCACTCCTTCAAAATATTCAAAGCTTTGATCTTCGAAGCTCATGCGCTCTCCCTCAATCATCCAACAGCATGCAAAGTAACAAGAACGTTTGCGGAGGCATACCTACGTCTCCATCAGTGCATTCCTGAAGACCCCCTAAGTCATACGGTTATGCTTTTGATTATGATCAAGTCTACGCTGTCTAATATGACCATAAACAATTTTGTCTGCAGTGCCACAGCTCAAAACTGGCCTTGGCATTGTGCCTCCTTAATAGATCAAGGCTATTCGGTAAGGCAGTACATCAAAAGGGTTTTCCACATTTTTTTCCCTCATCCAAGCAACTTTAAACTTTATCATCCTCACCATTTGTGTGTGTGTGTGTGTTTGGGGGAGGCAAGAATAAATAAAACCAGCAGATTTTTTAAGAACCCATAGTTTATTTAAACATCTCTACCAAATGGTTGAGATGGCACTTTATGGTTAAAAAACACAAAAGATATTTTTTCACATCTTAAAGTTCAATAACAAGCTATTTTACATTCTTGTGATGTTTTTAAAGTTATTCATCTGTGGGGCGGTGCATAAACACTAATGGGTTTTGTTTTTGGGCAGCTGGTCTTGTGACTGGAAGGTTGTTGGGTTCAGTACCCTGGCAGAATATGACTAAAATGCGTTGAGCATGGCACCCAAACCCCAAACTGCTCCCTGGGCAGTGTGGATAGGGGCTGCCTACTACTAGTGTGTTCACTAGTGTGTTTGTATGTGCGTTTCACTTCAACGATGGGTCAAATTCCTTTATGTGCAAGCACATTGATCAGTGATTGTGCACTTTGACTTTCACATTATTTCTTATGCTATGCTAAGAAGCATTACTGGTTGGCATTCAGACACAAGAAAACATTGCATTTCTAGTGACTTCTGGTGGATGTTTTAACTCAACATATCACTACCGATTGGTAGAGATGACATAATGACTATAATGTGCATTTATAAGGTTTCAATTCATAAGGTTGAGCTGAACATTAAAGGGTTAAAATAGTCTTGCTAACATCATTTTAGCCGCTTATGTATTTTTGTCATTTTCAAAGGAAATCGTGTTCTCTAATTAGAAACACCGAAGAAGGTCATGAAGAAGCTGCCACTACTCGGTATGTGAGCAATTTCTCCAATTTTGGATCATTTGCTCAGAGTTTACAGATTTCTCTCAAAAGCAGCAAATCACGAGACGCCAAGATGCTCTTGCGAGAAGAACACTTAATTGCAGAGAAACACATTCCCAGTATCCTGGGAGACAAGGCATCGATCACAGCCAGACACATGCTCATTGAGTCTGGTGGAGAAGGTCTCCAGCCTCATGGCTAATACCATCTAAGGAAAACAACCTGACTTGGCATGACTAGGCTCCAGCTCCAAAGCTTTTCCACTGCAAGAAGCCTGGTTAATGTATGATAAACAGTATGCTAGAATGGAACCGGTTCAAGGACTAAACCTCAAGGAAGAATTTGGGATTTGTCTTTATTTTTGTCCATTTTATTTATTTAATTATTTTGCGTTGTGTTACTTGGAAAACATCTGCAGACGTCTCAGCACATAACAGATGATGAACATACCCAAAGAAACGCTGGCTTTGGCTTTCTCTGACCTCATGACTGAGGAACGTTAAATGTGCCACTTCTTCATCATCTCTGGTTAAAGCTGTGCTCTGCTGGACTCCTGTTCTATTCCAAGCTCCATCAAAGTGGCTCTGGAACATCATTTATTGGATTGTTTTGGATGCACATCTCAAATAGAAGCAAGGACAAAGTTATCATGTGCACATTGCTGAAAATTTTAGCTCAGTTCCTGAATATTCAGCTGTCCAGATGTAACTACAGTCAATGGAAGGTACTATAGTGAGCCAGTAGGTTTTACAGTAAGAGCATTCATTCTGAGGAACAAAAAGCTTGGCCCTTTCCTTGTCACTTATAAAATAAATGTATGTTTGGAAGCACCAGTGAATGAGATTTCATAGCTAGTCTGGTCCTAAACCTAAAACAGGAGGCCAAACAGCAATTTTTCAAAATGCCATCCATAATTTACAATCCACGCAAAGGTCATCTGGGTTGTTCCCACAAAAATCCTGATTACAACCTGAAGTGGCAGTTTCTTGTATGTGGATTAATCCAGGTGTAAAACTGTGATGCAGATTATCTAAGTTCTGAATTTAGATTTCGACTGGACACAAGTAACCCTGAAGTCTGGCCAGCAGGACCCTTATGTTTGCTTTCTGCTGATTCTAGCTTTTGAGAATAATCACTGCAGTCTTGCTGAGGTCCAGTCCTGCGTCCAGCTCGGCCAAAACCATATACTCGCACTGAATTACCTCCAGATTCTCCCTCAGCAGGACTAAACCTCTGCAGAATGCTCAGCTTGCTACTGCTGCTGCTGTACATTCCTCACACTACTGCTCTCATCTGTCACCAGCTTTAGAAAATATGCAACCATTCTTTTCTTATTCTCATAACATTCCCCTCTTTCCAATCTGTACTGACTGCACAATACAAGTAAAACATTCACAGATGACTTGTCTGTTCTGCTTGAAAAACGATCATAAGGAAAACTAAATTAAATATAAATGTAAAAGGCAATACAGTGCATATGTAGTAATGCATTAAATACTGGAAAGTAATCCAGGCTGAGGATGCTCCTGCAAATTTTCAGGCACACCTCTACAGACCTGTGGGCTATTTGTAAAATGTAGAATAGTTTACATGCAGAAATTTGCAACCAGTGCCTGTAGAAATTCTGTAGAACAATATAAGCAATTCTGTAGAAAACTATAGCTAATACTGTAACTATAAACTATAAACATTACTGTAGAAAAACTGTAGAAATTACTGTATAAAACTGTAGTTGACATTACTGTAGAAAAACTATAAATATTACTGTAGAAAACTATAAACATTACTGTAGAAAACTGTAAATATTACTGTATAAAAACTATAAATATTACTGTAGAAAACTATAAACATTACTGTAGAAAACTGTAAATATTACTGTATAAAAACTATAAACATTACTGTAGAAAAACTATAAACATTACTGTAGAAAACTATAAATATTACTGTATAAAAACTATAAATATTATTGTAGAAAACTATAAACATTACTGTAGAAAAACTATAAATATTACTGTAAAAAACAATAAATATTACTGTAGAAAAACTATAAACATTACTGTAGAAAACTATAAATATTACTGTATAAAAACTATAAATATTATTGTAGAAAACTATAAATATTACTGTAGAAAAACTATAAATATTACTGTAGAAAAACTATAAACATTACTGTAGAAAAACTATAAATATTACTGTAGAAAAACTATAAATATTACTGTATAAAAACTATAAACATTACTGTAGAAAAACTATAAATATTACTGTAGAAAACTAAATATTACTGTATAAAACTATAAATATTACTGTATAAAAACTATAAACATTACTGTAGAAAACTATAAATATTACTGTATAAAAACTATAAATATTACTGTAGAAAACTATAAATATTACTGTAGAAATCTATAAACATTACTGTAGAAAAACTGTAGACATTACTTTGCAACTAGTCATCTCTGTAAAAAAAATGCATTAGCATATATGCTATTATTCCGTTAAAAGTCATTAATGCTAAACGTAGCTAATACAACATTATCGAGCATAAACAAGCAGATAACATGTGGTGTTACAGAAAGAGTTAATAGCCAAATGTCGTCCTGCTAAAATGCAGAAGTATGTGAATGACACTTACCTGAGAAACAGGTGAGTTATGATGCTACAGTAGACTCGAGGGCAGAAGATTGGTGCTGCTTTCTGACCTCTGGTTAAATAAATCCAGTGGTTCAAGCTCCACCTCCCGGTACACTGATGCAGCTGTGCTAGAGTCTTCTCTGAGACGTGTTGTCCCTCCTCCCACCCGTGTTACGACAAGCCCCTCCTTCTGCACGTTTGGATTGGCTAGTAGTTCATATTCCAGCCAATCACAGTAGGAAAGGCGTGGCTTTTCAGAAAACGGGTGTGGGAAGAAAGAATGCCTCGTTGCTCTTGTCTCCTAGCAACGAGAGACGCTAGGAAGGACCTAATGCTATTTTCATGACCTAATGTTTATCTTTTTTTAAATCTTTATTGTTGTAATTATAAATAACGTCATTAATCTAACATAAAATATGTTGATGTTAGCAATAAATGTTTATGACGAAGGAATCTCAAAAGTATGTCAGAATCAGTCAATCAATCAATCAATCAAATTTTATTTATAAAGCGCTTTTTACAACTGATGTCACAAAGCAGCTTTACAGGGTTAGCAATAACAGACATAAAATCATTAATCCCTAATCAGTGTTTTGTGAGTTGAGCTATTAGCCAATCAGAGCTCGGGGCGAGGCTTTCAATGCTATGGTTGGTACAAGAGCAAGTAAATCAAATATACACTAATATGACGTTCTGCTTTTTTCATGTAGCTCATTGTGATTCTTCCCATCCTGTCCTGTTTATCATCACCCTGTTTAACCTCTCTGTAACATTACACCATGAAACTATCTCTGTTTTCATTTTAAGATTTGGGTATAATTTCTGGCATGGCTAATGAGAAACTAAGCACATTGTATTATCCCCATTTATTCACTTTTAACTCATATTCTGTTTTATTTTATTTCTGGATTTAATAAATAACAATTGTGTCAATTTTCAAACCCCACCTCACTCCCTTCTGCTTCACCTGTAATAGGTTGGGTTATTTATTTAATTATTTATTTATTTATTATGATGTCTTTGCATGAAACTCTGTTGGTGGTTTTATTTTTTCTTTTGTGACATAATGCTGAAATGAAATGGCAAAAAGAGTAAGCTTCACCTGACTAGACAAAACTAACATTAGAGAGTAAGGCTGTGTCCCAAACAGCACACTCTGAAACATTACTGCACTACTCACAATGAAGTCCTTTTATTTATTTTTTTCTTATATTTTTACACATTTAGTGTAGTAACAGTGTGCAGTTTGGGATGTGGCCAGAGAGGAATGCAACATTACATTACCCATGAAGATCTATGGACTGAGCTGTACTAAAGTGAGCATAAATACACTGTGTGTCTCCTTTCCTCGCAATTCCTGGATCCCTCACTTCGCGACACTCAATTTTCCAAACAAATCAGTGTCTTGCCGCTCTGAGGTCATCTCGTGCTGCATTCATTAGAGTCAGAGATTTGAGATTCACACTCATGAATGTCAAATTGGCCATAATTTAAAAAAAATTTGCTGCCAACTGGAGTGGCAGCAGGGGTGGCAAGGCTTTCTTTGAGGGTAGCATTTGCCACCCTATGCCACCCTGATAGATCCACCCCTGAGGAAAACTAAACTAAAAACACTGCTAATGATCAGCTTACAGCGTTTACTATTGATACGTATATGTTTCACTGTAATTAATATCTTTGTTTCCTTCTATAAACCAAAAGTATTGTCATTCAGAGCATTTACTGTATGTGCAGAAAATAATAACTGGTGAAAATAAATTGAAGATGCCGAGGTTTCATACTTATATATACTGATTGCAGGCTCATTAAGTTACCTTAGGTTTCTTTCTGACCTCTTTGACAATTACACACCCTCCTCTTGGTTTGATAGTTGCATGGCGACCACTATTGGGAAGGTAATAACGGTTTTGATAATAATAATAATAATCTTTCTGACTGCAGAAACTCTTTAGAGATGATTCTGTAACTTCTTCCAGTCTGATGAGCACCAGCAACTCTTCTTCTGAGGTCTCTTTTGTTCGTACTATGATACACGTCCGCAGACATGTGCTGGAAAGATCAGACATTGCTAGATCACTGTTCTTTAAATAAAACAGGGCACTCACTCACACCTGGTTGTCATCCCATTCAAATTTCACCTTCAAATGAACTGTTAGTCCTAAACATTTACATGCTTTTGCCACTCACAGACATGTAACAGATGATCATTTGTTCAGTTTTTGTCTCATATGTTTGATTTGATTTCTACTTTTAGGAACTGAGTAACAATCTGATGAAGTTTTAGGTGAAATTTATGTAGAAAATTCTAAAGGGTTCAAACTTTCAAGCACCACTGTATATAGTAAAAGTTAAATTCTTTGGAAAGTACACACTCAAAAATGTATTTGTGTAATTATATGAGGGGGTAAAACTAGTTACTTCTTATATCTGGTGAAATTTGAGTGTGAGGGAAAGATCAAATAATCCCTGAATTTTACTGCATGCACATATACTCTATTCAAAAATTACCTTTTCTGTTACTGATGTTTACAGCTTCAGTGGGGTTGTGGCCTCATTTGAACAGACCACTGAATATCACCTTTGGGACATATTTGGTAAAGGAACACAAACCCAGGCTGCTGTGATCCGCACTACATGTTTAAGGAAAGAAATGCCCATGTAAACACCAGTGCTGTGGTGAATGGTTTGGGCCATCAGCCAGCTTCTGAGTCTTGGGCTGGAAGCACAAAGAGTCAGTAGTGTTGTGATAGTAATATATTTTGTGTGAATGCAGATCATTGGATTTGCTTTATGTGGTTTCTGACACTAAGCATACTGGTAGCAATACAGATGACCAGAAGTACAGGCATCAAGATGACTTCTACTGTTTGCAGCTATGCAGCAACAATAAAGAATGTAGTACTTTTGTCCTTTTCACAGATACAGTGGTAACCCTACTTACGAGTTTAATCCGTGCAGAAGCCGAGCTCGTTAGCTGGTTTGCTCGTTAGCTGGTCGAGCCGAAGACGTGCCTAATTTGAGCATTCATCCCAATGGTGA
>BRDA01036996.1:0-22085 GCA_036984385.1 Crenuchus spilurus | reverse complement strand
CAGAGGGATTTTAAGCCATTCTTCTTGCAGGATAGTGGTCAGGTCACTACGTGATGCTGGTGGAGGAAACCATTTCCTGACTCGCTCCTCCAAAACACCACAAAGTGGCTCAATAATATTTAGACACAAAGACTTGCTGTCTTGGTCACAGATGCGCCAGCAAGACGTGCACCAACAATTTGTCCTCTTTTGAACTCTGGTATGTCACCATAATGTTGTGTGCATTGTAATATACTATATAACTGTGCTCTTACCTGCTAACTGAACCTTCACACTCTGCTCTTACTGGTGCAATGTGACATTAATGAAGATTGGCCACCAGACTGGTCCAATTTAGCCATGAAACCTCCCACACTAACATGACAGCTGTTTCAGTTTCATTGTCTAACTTCTGTATATATATATATAATTAAATGTTTATGTTACAGATTTTAAGATACTTTAGATGTACTACTGTAATATTATAATGATTTGTAACCTACAGGGCATCCTGAATTTGCAGCCAGATGGAGACACTAAGCTGGCTGCTCTGAAGGTGAAAGGAGAGAGTTTGTGTGCCAACAGTGAGCTAGAACAGAATAAGAAGTATTCAATACAGCAGACTCTTGGAGAGTTGCAGGAGAAATGGAGAATTGTGCTAGAAACAGCTGAAGAACTTAGAAACCAGGCTGAGCTTCAGGATTCTCTCTTAAAGGAGCTTCAAGTCTTGCAGTCTCAGGAAGAGAACATGGAATCTTGGGTTGAGAAATTGAAGCAAGACTTGGACTCACTGGGCAAAAGTACACATGGTACCCAAGAACAGATTGAGCAGAGACTCAACAAAGCTCAAGTGAGTGCAAAAGAGGCAAATTACTTTACATTCATACTGACTAGAAATTTTACCCCCTCAAAGGGTTTATTTCCATTATTTGCATGAATGTTTGATGGCCTCAATGCAGCCGTGTTGACTGAGTATGATCAGAGTCATATTTTCTCTCTCAGACTATACTAAGTCATCGTCCTGAAGGAAACTGTAAGATGGCATCCCTAAAAAGAAGAGCTGAGAGTCTGTATGCTCATAAAGACCTGGATGGAGAGATAAGACACACAGTTCTACTGAAGCTAAAGGACATTGAAGAAGAGTGGAAAGGAGTCTTGCAGCAGGCCCAAGAACTGCACAGGTCTGTACTAGTTAAATATAAACCAAAAGGACACAGAATAACAGAATAGTTATCATTTTCCACACAGTACGTTATGCATGTCAAAGGTTATGTTACTGTTTAGTTAAAAGCATGTTAATATATTCAGCCAACACAACGCTGATTTAGTGTAGACCCACACTAGCTAAGTAAAAGGGTTCTTTATAGTCAGGCCATAGATGCAATAGTGTCTTATGGATGATTCTTTAAAGCAGAGGTTCTCAAACATCTTTCAGCCAGTAACTCCTTCCTGTATAAAAAATACTGTGGACGTCCACAGTCTTAATATTTTGCTGTTAGAAAAGTAAAATAAATGTGCCAAGAATTCTGACCATTCACATATGATCTCATTATGAAAGCACAAGTCAAGGTCTAGGATTTACTAGAGATTTCCTAGAAAATGCTTTATATTTGTGCCACAATTCTGAGTTTTGTGTGAGCAAGAAGATTTTTACACACACATGGACTTAATATTGTATACATATCTCTCTCCTGCTCACCCAACCTCTCTTGCTTGCTCGCTCAGATTTATTTATTTATTTATTTATTTTCTAGGTTTTTGCCAATTTTTATCCCCTTCCCAATGTAGTGATAGCCAATTAGCCCATCCCCTCCGTTAGGCCTCTCCCCATCACTTTGCAATGTCCCTGACTCTAGGAGGGTGCAGGCAAGCACAAGCCTCCTCCGTTGCGTGTGATGCAGCCACCGCCTCTTTTCAAACCACCGCTGATACACCATCATTGGAGAGCCTAACGTGCTTGGAGGAAGGCACACAGGGTCCCCAGCTCTGATTGGACCAATCAGTAGACGCCTGAGTCAGCGGACACTGCAACGTGAAAGTGATAGGGAGAGTGAGAGCGCCATCTACCCGCCCAGAGAGAGCACTGCCAATTTTGATTTCAAACTGTTGATGGCAAACAGCATACCGTAATTGGGGTTCGAACTCGCAATCCTCTGGTCATAGTGGTAGTGTCTTTGCCCGCTGAGCCACTCAGTTTTATTTATTGAAATATTTTGCATACAATTGGTTATGTGAGGTGACCAATCAGTACATGGAGCGGGGGAGTCATAAGTGTGATTGGATGCTCTAGATTTTAGGCTGGTGTCACGTTGTATATGGCGCTTTTTATCAGACAACGGGCTGCAGATTTTTGGGGACCTGGCAACCCTGCTGTTGTTTAACGCACATCTGCTCCATAGGGTGAATGTAAATTCACCCTTTAGTAAGTAATCCTGCAAAGTGTGATGAAATGCAAATTATTTATTTCAACAAACAATAAAACATAAATTTTATAAAACGGTAAAGTGCAAAAGTTTTCATCTTTCACTAAAACGACACTAAAAACAATTCAACGTGCGTCATAAAACTTTATCCAAAAATGACGTGCATATGCATATGCATAGTCCAAATCAGGTAGTGACAGACAGCGCCAGATTGTTATCATGACCTCCATGTACTGATTGGTCACCTTGCATAACGTATACAAGATATTGCAATAAATAAAACTGAGCGTGCAGGAGAGAGAGGTTGATTGTGCAAGAAAGAGAGAGGTTGAGTTTTCTTGCTCTCTCAAAATCGTGTGCGCTCTTAATTGTGCCACAAATATAACGCCATACTATTACAGATATAATCTGGCACAAGCGATCCCTACCTCTTTACAAAAAAGTTTGCATACCCCTTGGCTTGTGAAATGTGAAGTTCCCTGGCCCCACTGTGAAAACCATGGCTTTATAGAACCACTTTGATTGGTGACTTATCCCACGTATGAACCTTTCACATAACAGAGATCTATGCTGTTGTTTTTCCTAGAACCATGCGACCAAGGTGTTGCCACTGCTAACGTTTTTCTCTGATTTAGTCTTTTAAGGAGCGTTCTGGAGCGTCTGGTTTCTTGTGAGTGTCAGAGGCAGCAGACCCAGTCTCGGCTGGAGCAGCTGAAGCGGCAGACTGAAGCGTTGCCTCGGCACTTCCCTTGGCCTGGTTTAGGAGACCGTAGGCATACAGTAGAGCAGGCTAGAGCTCTGCTGGATAAAGCAAGGTCTTTGACCCCTACTCTGTCTGCCCTCAGAGCCTTAGGGCGAGAGATGAGCCAGCTCACACGAGACCCCAGTTGGTCTGATCCATCTTGGGCAGCCATGGAGGAGTGCATCCCCGGATTAATCAAAGAACTGATGGTGAGATTGGTTAAGAATAGTAGCTTCCTTGCCTATAAATTGAGCTCAGAAAAATGAGACCTAGTTGCACAAAATGATGTTTATCACAGTGTAGGGGCAAAGAATGATCTGAATGTTTCTTTTATGATTGGTTTATGTTTGTGTACATGTGTAGGAGTTGTGTGAGAATCTAGAGGAGGGCATAAGCACAGAGAGAATCTGTGTTCAGCTGGTGGAACAGCACAGCGCAGCACAGGACTGGCTGAGAGAACAAGTAAAAGGTTTTGGAGCCCTGCCCACAGACCGCCATGGATTACAGGGATCCCTTAACACTTTAAAGGTTTGCTTAAATTCCCAACATAACAGGAAATATGAACTAAAAGACAGTAAATGAAATGAAATAAAAAAGAAAACAGAGAAAGGTGCATACAAACATCATTTGTAATGTGTCCAAGATGATTTGAAACTAGTTTTGTTCATTCATACACACACACACACACACACACACACACACACACATAACACACATGTAAACCTCCTTTGCAGTTTTAATCAAATGTAATTGTAATTTTATTTGTAAACAGTGTTTTGTCCTGTCTACTAAATGTGATCCTTATGCCTTTACATTTTCCCAAATGAAGTTATTTGATCTAATCTGTAAAGTAAAATTAGCTTAATCATACACTCTGTTACGTTTTACAGGTATGGTGTTCATGATCTTTCTCTTTGTACATTAGGCCCTTCTTCAGACAGTGGAGAGAGAAGAGAGGGAAATGAAACAGTTGGACATAATCAAAGACTCTTTGATCAACATCTGCACACCTGGAGGTCGTGATGCACTGACTTTAGAAGTCACCCACCTCCGTGACCTGTGTGCCTCCTCAGAGACAGAGATGAGGGAAAGGCTCACTGTGTGTGAGGCCAGGTTGGCTGATATTGATTTGAAGATAGCTAGCCGGGCACAGTGTCTCAGAGATCAGGCACAGAGCCTCCTGAATGAGCTCTCTGCTCAGGACCATTACTTAGGATTTGATGAGGGACACAGGACAATTAGCCAGCTACAAGAAAACTGGCATAACTTTAAGGTACTGAGCATGCCTCAGCATTTACTGATGTTGCCAGATATGTTTGTTTCTCATCATATAATAGTCTCCCCTTCGTGATTTTAATGTTTCTTAGAGCTGTGAGAAGGAACTGGAGGAGTTAGAGGGCAGAGTTCGTGACCTGGGACAGGCCCTCCACATGGTGTCCTCTGATGAGGATCTTCCTTCTGATGTAATTTCTCTTGTGGATGCAGTGACTCAGCAGTACTGCAGGTTCGGACCATCACAGTTATCACATAAACACCTGATCAGTTTTTGAGACTGTGGTTGTTTTTCAGGTTATTAGATGTTACAGTTAGACTATGTCACGTCAAACAGAAATGGATGAGTTTTCATAAGTTTGGATGATGCAAATAAAGATGAATAAAAGAAAGCAAAAATGTATTTATTGACACATCATTGACATGACGTAATTGAACATGTTTAGAGGAATGTTTGTTGATATGTTATCCAGGTACACTGCCAGTCAAAAGTTTTAGAACACCCCAATTTTTTCAGTTTTCTATGTAAACTGATTGAGTTTAATGTCTCATTGACTCTGAAATGAAAGCTGAGGAGTTAAATAAGAACTCAGTGAATCAGTTTATAGACAAAATGTGTCTAAAATTTGGACACAAAGCTGCACCTTTGTCAGATATAACAGCTGAACACACTCATGACATTCTTTCTACAACAGACATCAAACATTCTTCAGACAGTTCTTCACTAATCTGCTGCAGAACGTCACATAAATGTTGGCACTTGTAGGTTTGCTTTGTTTTTCACTTCATCCTAAATCAGCTGGATGGGGTTTAAGTCTGGACACTGTGCTCCACTCCATGTTTTCAAGCTGACCACCTTGTTGTTTTTCCTGAGGTAGTTCTGGCAGAGCTTGGACTGATGTTTCGGGTCGTTATCTTCCTGGAGGATGAACCCCTGACACACTAGACACATACAGTACCTGGCACATTCTAAAACTTTCAGAAACTGTTCTAAAACCTTTGACCGGTAGTGTAGCTAATATTAACGTTATTAACATGTAAACTAACAGAACAAGTGTTATTAGCTTATATTTTCATATGTGTACTCACACAACAGTACATATAATTTCATGTCAGTCCAACCTAATGTTAATACCTAATATACAATCTAATAAACGTCAGAGTATTAATTAGCTGTATTAATACTGTCATTTATAACTAAAATAAACACAAATTGAGAATTAAATAATTTAGCTGCATGATAATACATTTTCAGCAAACATTTCATGATTGCAACAGGCAGCAAGTTCCAGAGCTGTTCTATCTGTTTAGCGTTTTATTGTAGCATATGCTTAACCTCTTTCTTGCGGAGCCCCCACTGGTGCCCATTCTGCCATGCAACGCAAATCTACTGATTTATGGTTTAAATATCCACAAAAGTTGACCCTGTAGAATATGTTCTGCTGGATTAAAGATGGACCAGGCTTTCTGTATACGTGGATGCACTGTTATTTTTTCAGAGCAAGTTTACAAGCTCTGATCATCATTATGACAAATGTTTCTTCATCAAGTTATTTTCTCAGTTGCAGACGTGTATAATGTACAAGGTAAGAAGGCTTGTCTTATTATGATGAATTTGTTTTATTTCATTTTTAGTTTGCGGTCTAAACTGTCAGAAAGGCAAAATGACTGTGCTGACAGTGTGGTGAGATGTGTAAGAGAGGCACTGCATGACCTTCATGCGTGGAACCAGTCAACACAATCTCCTTTAGACTCAGCTTCTATCATGGAGGTGTGTATGTTTATACATGTGTGTGTGTGTGTGTGTGTGTTTGCTTAACTTTATACCACACTGTTTTGTTGCTACAGTTGTTGTTACTCTTTTTTAATTTCATAAGATGTCCCATGATAACTTGTCACTCTTCCTCAGGCCATGATACAGGAAGGTGCTGGACTGTGTAAGAGCCTACAGGTGGCAGTATCTCATAAGCAGCTACTTAGAGACTGTCTGGGTCCTGAATTGGCTGGAAAGCTGGAGAGAGATGGTGCAAGTGCATTAAAGCATGCTGACATTCTTATTAATGACCTTAAGCAGAAGCTGCAGGTGAGGTGGAAATATTATTTCAGTTGTTTGAAAAAGGATATATGCTTTGCTAGAAATCCTCAGATGTGGACTGAAATAACTTTTATCTTCTAGGACCTTGATGAGAAGACAAAGCAGGAAGCACTTAGATTATCATTGGAAACTCAAAAACATCAGTTAGACTCACAGGTGAACAGAGGGCATAAGTGGTATTTGGTCTTTTTTCATGTTCAAGTTTCATGGCTAACATTTTCCAGAATTTTTCCGGATGTTCCGGATTTTAAATTGGCCGAAGGGGTAAATTTTTTGAAGGGGGGGTGTAGACTCCCATAAAATGTGTAGTGCCAGGTTCACAATACATGACATATTGTGCCATTGGTCATTGTGCCTATGAGAAGGCAGTATATCCAGCACAGGCTATGAGAGGGCAGTACAGCCCAGCAGTATGGTCGCTATTTACACAGTAAATCTGCCAGTGTTAAATCAACACTATTAGAGTTAATTTAACACTGAGGGTGTTAAAATGTAACACTCTCAGTGTTAATTTAACTCTGATAGTGTTGATTTAACACTGGCAGATTTAATGTGTAGGCCGTTATATTTTTTTGACACATTCTTTGTGACACAGTGATCATGGAAATTGATAAAAATGCATGCGTCAAACACCCTCAACCAATCAAATCCTTTGCGTTCTACGGAAATAAATGACAGTGTCCTTATACAGTATACTTTTCACCACAAACATCAACCACAGCCACTGATTTTTAATAAATCTCCATTTTGAATATAGATTTTATTGATTATTTAGTACAAAATGTTAAGTTATAATAAAAGGATGTAAATCAAGATTTTTTGTGCATGATTTTTAACATTTTTGTACACACCCATATACAAATTAGAAGCCATAAAAGTGCATTCCTTTTACCATCAAAATTGCTATATCCCAAGAGCTTCCCAGTCACTCCCAGCAATTTTTTTTTCAGGAATTTTAACTTTAACAGTTTTTACCCATGAGTATTTGTGAAAGAGCAAACAAACCACATGACATTTGCACCTAAAGATAACATTAATTTCACGTATTCTGTAAACTGTTCCACACTGTTTCTGTTTAAGTCATTGTATTTGTTGGCTATAAATGTCTTTCCATCATGCTAGGTTTCCACTGAGAGGTACAGCACAACAGATACTGCCACAAAGGGTGTCCTTCATTGGTCAGAGCAACAAGAAATCACCTCTGCTGTAATCATAGACAGTAAAGAGAATGATAAAGTCTCTGTGGTTCAGCCTTCTGGACCTCTCCACATGGAGGTTTCTTTGTCAGTTACTGATCAGCGTCGGGAAATTATGGAGTCTCCCTCCGCAGAACAGTTGCAGGAAACATTTAGTCTCCAGGCTCAACTCCCAAGTGATCGTTTACAAGAGCCAGCATTGGCTATGACACCTAAATCAGGAGTCACTGAATCTGTCCTTCCTGTAAGTTTTGTTATAACCAGTGAAAAAGAGAGTGAACAGACTTCTGAGGAGGCTGAGAGGAAACAGGAAGAAATGTATGACTTTTCAACACAAGTGGAAGACACACCTGATGACTACCTTGAATCAAAATGTCCAGAAACAGAGACTGAGCTAAGCGTGCTCTGTGCTGATGCATTCGAATTAGAGCCTGTCCCAGACGGAAACAAGATGGAAAAAACATCTGAAGATGGCATTCCCCCAGAAACTGCATCTGTTTCTGTGGATGTTGCTAGTCAATTTAGAAAGGAGAGTGACGAAAATGCAATGATTCAGCCCTCTGATATTCTGCACAAGACGTATTCCTTTTCACTTATTGAAGAAAATAGGCCAGAGTCTCCTTCCACAAAACAGCCACCAATAGTGGTGATAGATGATTACACAGATGGGCGCAAAACATTTGATTTACCAGATTTATCATCTACGACACATAATCTAGAATCAGAAGTGAGAGAACCTGCTTTAGGTGAGAGAAGTAGTGATTGGATTCAGAGAGAGCAGAAAGAAGTTGAAGAGATGCAACCTCTGTTGTCTGAAGAATTCCAAGACCTTTCAAGTCAAAAATCAGAGAGTGATGAGTGTAGACTCCAGACTGATGCACTTGGATTAGAACGGGTCACAGAGAGAGTCATTTCTGAGTACACTGAGGCAGAAACTAGTCAAGATAACATTGATAATAGTGAAATTCAGACTTCCGAAACAATGCATAGAGAGATTTCTGTAACAGTCATTGAAAAGACTTTAGAAAACATAGCATCTAATGGAGAAGGACCACTGGCTGCATCAGAAGTGAATCCTCCCCAAAGGGAATCTAAATCAGGTGGATTACCAACTGCAGAGCAGCCTGTGACATCTGAAGTATTCGCAGAAATAAGTCCCATTACTGCAAGAGGCTCTGCAACAAGTGAAGAAGAGATACACACTACATTTATTGGATTTGAACGACCAACAACAGAGATTGAGGAGGACAGATTATATACTGACACTCTAGACTTAAGACCTGCCACAGAGCTGGTTTCTGAGCAAAGTGAAGTAGAAGAAACATCTGAAGATATAACTGAGAAGTGTCAACTCGTTCATGACTCCAAAGACATTCTGAATTCAGATAATCAAATTGTCAAAAAGAAAGTGGCTGCAGTTATTCTTGACATTGATGCTGTACACATGCATACTTCAGAGTTGTTGGCCTCAGATAACTCTAATACAACAAAAATTATTTCAGCGTCATCAACTGATTATGATTTCAACTCGTCTGATCCAGTGGAGAGGTTAGATAGCACTGTTCAAGAAACGGAGTCAGAGGAAGCAAAAGAAGTTGCACAGGGCAATAACATCTGTCTAAATGAACAAAGTTTGGATGCAAGCATTAAATCAAGTGTGTTACAACCTATTGAGGAAATTGTAGATAATATTTCAAAAATGTCAGTACTGTCTGCACAAACAGTTGAGACTCAAGAGATTAGAACTACTCCAACAGATACTGGAACCTTGACCCAGAACAGTGGATCAAATGATACTTTTTCTCATGGAGAAAGAAACTGGACAACAAACAATGGCCCACAGGAAGCCAATAGAGCATTGGAACCACTTGGTTCAGAGCACTTGGCTATGGATAATGATCCTCAAGATATTCAACAAAGATATATTGTTTTGGACCAACAAGAGGGTCTACAGATACACAGAGAACCACATGCAGAGATGCCGGCTGTGCCATTACTGGATGTTACTGCAAGTCAACCTGTTGAGGTCTGCATAGAAGTGTCTGAACCTGTAGTTCCAGAAAAAGATCAAAGTGAATCTGGTGATGAGTCCTTTGAAACTCAATTTAGGGAAGTGTTGCTCAAATCTAAGGAACAAGCTGAAACCCTACTTAATCCAGCTGAGATGATAGAACAGCCAGCTCTACCAAGTAGACGACAACCAGATTCTGTCTCAACTGATACATTGTCCTGTAGTACTGAGGACAGGCCAGATGATGAAATTAATAAAACTGATCTTGAAGTTGAGAAGACAAAGAGTAAAAATCTAGGTGATAAACCACCAACCACTGAGACTGAACCAACCGCACCAACCAGACTACAGAAGGAAGATGTTACACTATCTCTCAGTTTAGAGGTAAAAGCCAAAGAAGCCGAACCAAACATTCTTCCTATCCATCCCAGCCAGTCATACAGAGATGATCAAATGTCACCTAACACCGAAGCCCTGGTACCTTGTGCTGATGTTCTCCCAACTCCACCAAACCGAAGGCGTAAAGACAAGTTAGGAGGTGAAAGATTGTCACTTGATCTAGATTCTCAGCCGACTCCACCAGCAAGAAGACGAAAAGAAGATAATCAAAGATTTTCACTTGACCTGGAGAAATATCCAGTAGCACCTTCCAGAGGACACAAAGCAGATGGTAAAATTTCCCCCAGTGCTGAACTGGAGAAGACCAGTGGGAAAACAGCTACTGAGGCTCTTCTTGTAAAACCAACCCCACCGGTGAGACGAAAAGCAAGTCGAGTTGACATTGACATTATTTCTTTGGGTTCCACAAGTGAAGAAATTGAGGATAGACTGGTTAAACCCACACCTCCCACAAGAAGGAGAGATAGTAGAAATATGCATGACACAACATCAAAAGAGATCACAAGTGAAACTATTGATTCTGGTCTGGAGAAAGCAAAGACACAAGAAAGTGGTATTGGGTCTCTGATAAAACCAACTCCACCAGTCAGACGAAAAGCAAGTCCAGCTGAAAGTGAAATAATTGTCATCACTTCTGAACCTCAAGAAATAGAGAAGACATTAGTGACACCTGTTGAAGGACCTCTGATAAAACCAACCCCACCAGTCAGAAGAAAAGCAAGTCCAGCTGAAAGTGAAATAATTGTCATCACTTCTGAACAACAGGAAATAGAGGAGACATTAGTAAAATCTTTTGAAGAAGCTCTGATAAAACCAACCCCACCAGTCAGACGAAAAGCAAGTCACACAGATGTTGATATTGTTTCTGTTTCCAAAACTGAAGAAATGGAAGAGCCTTTGGTGAAATCCACACCCCCAACAAGAAGCAGAGATGAAAGACATTTAAATGACAAAACATCTAAAGAATTGACTTGGAAAAGTTCTGACAGCACTGGTCTAGAGACAACATTGACACAAGAGAAAGACATTGAAGGATCTCTGGTAAAGCCAGCTACACCTATCAGTCAAAAACCAAGTCGAGCTGAAAGTGAAAGTATTGTCATCACTTCTGAAACACATGAAATAAAGGAGATATTACCTACCCCTCCGACTAGAAGGAGAAATGGCAAAATTGAGAGCGATAAACTAACTGCAGTTCCTACATTCGAGCTACAGGAGACCCTGATTAAACCGACTCCACCACTAAGACAAGATAGCAGAGCAGAGAACGAGAACGTGTCTACAACTGTTAACAGAGAACATAAAGAGATTCTGCCTGAACCCGCTCTGCCAGTGACAAAAAAGAAAGATGAAACTGATCTTGAAGCAGATGTCATTATGCCAGAGGAACAGCTGATCAAACCAATTCTGTCAACCATGTGCAAAGATGAACCTGATGGAGCTGAGGTCCAACCAATCAGTAAGCAAGAAGATGAAAAGTGCACTGAAGAAAAAACATTAATCAGCCTGGAGCAGCCTGTAAAAGAGCTCAGCTCTACTGAAGTAGAATCCACAGAGGTATTGATTCAGACAGAAGTCAGCAGTTTGGTTCAGGTAACTGACAGTTGCACATGTCCTTCCGAGGTGGTGACTGGCATGGAAATTGGTGCATGACCTTTAATGTCTGCATGTCTGCCTCAGGTTTCACTTGGCATGTTTGGAGTCTTCACAGTAATGTCTAGTAATGTAATATTTGTCTCAGATAGATGAATTCTGTTCTGAGATAACAACCGTAATTTAGTGTGGTTCCTCAGCATCATGCACAATACTACATCATAACATTGTTTTTTATTATAACAGTGACTAAGGAAACCTGTTGAACACCTGTTCGCGTATCTTCCCATTAACTAACACAATTTTTGAGTGATGAGTGATAGAATGAAAAATAAACATTTTGGTTCTTTTTTTGGTTTCTCCTACATGTGACCTGTACTAACTTGTTGTCACTTGGTGACAGTAGTCACGTTTTCATTGCAGTTTTGCGCCAAACTTTATTGATATTCTGTTTTGTTGAAAAAACAATTCGACAAAACAAGTTTCACAACTGTGGTGTTTTCATTAAATGTGAAATACTTTTATAAAATCACATGTGAATATGTTTGTTCTCGCGATAAGTCATTACAAACATGGTGACAGTGGATGTAAACACATACTTCAGCTTTATACATACTGCTACCACGGCACTAGCGCTCATCACCAGCCATCAGAGGAGACGGCGACTTATCGAGGCTTTGGAGCGACAAGCCCCTTATACTTGGGAGCGGCTACGTATGCGGCGTTTTTGGGAAACTGTAGTCGATGATTTTACAGAAGAGCTGTGGATTCAACATTTTAGAATGACACACTCAGCTTTTAATGAACTTTGTGATGCTGTGAGATCTCTAGTGGAGCAGTTGCACATTGTCCAAGGATTCTCCTCGTTATTCCAGATATGCCGGGTCATCTTCATCCTCGCACTTTCTGTTGTTGTCTTCTTCTCCGTCTTTTTCGCCAATAGAAACGTCCAGTTGTTGATCACGTGACTCCCTTGATGCGAAAAAAGTCAGTTCGAGTGTTTCCATTACACTTTTGCGATATAAACCAATTTTGATACGACTGAAAAAACACCTCATCTTAGCGCAAAAGACTTTTATCAAACAACTGAGTTTTTTCAAAATTGTTGTGTTTCCATTAAGCACATTTTTATTCGCAATTCTAATTTGCGATATTTCATGGTCAATGGAAACGCGACTACTGTCCTGTCTCACTCTTCTACCACTGAAGATTGAGGATCTGGTGAAGCACCACCTGTGGATTTCATCATAGTTTCGAAATGGCTACAAAAATAATTTGCTTCTGAAATAAAAATTTTGCCTAGTCCTGGAATATTCTTGGTGACTACATATTATATATAAACTATGGGTGTCATGGCAGCTTGGAGGTTAGCATGTTCACTTCTCACCTATGGGGTCTTGGGGTTGTCTGAGGTCTCTTGTTTTCCAAAAATGTGGAGGTCAGGTTCATTGGTATCTCTAAATTGCCCTGATGTGAGTGTGTGTGTGTGAGGTTTAAGCAGCATCGATGGATGGGTGTATATACAATATATAATGTGTCAATAAATATATATAATCCACATTACATGGTGGTTTATGGGAATGAATTGGACAGTTTGACTTGTATTCCATCACTGGGTGCACATATCAGGTTAAGGGTGTATACATTGTTTTCTTGGGTTTCTTGCCATTGCATGTGCTTTTTGCTCTTTTCTCAGTGCACGACTACAGAATACCATAACATTCATCTCTGTACAAACAACTATTACTGCCTTGTGGCAAGACATTGAGAATGCCTCACATAGTAATTTCCTATGGTGACACTTTCTTGGGGAAGGACTTATGTGGTATTGTTCCCTTGAGGCAGAATATTTCAAGTAGAGTTTGGATGTCTCACATTTCATTTTCAGTTGACATTGCTTTAAATTTTGCCTTGGGGAAATTTGGTGTTTCATTTTGTTACAGAAACTAATGGAAGACGTTGATCAGTCTAAGGCCCCTGCTCAGGATGTCTCAGATGACAGGATTACTGAGAGTCATTCACAAGTGTCAGAAGAGGAAGAGCCACTGGGTCCTACAATGAAATATATCTTCACTGAGATTAAAAAGATGTCTAAGACCGGACCAAATAGCCTTCTAATGGAGGTAGTGTTAGTAACTACTACAAACAAAACTGTACACTTTGTTTCTCCTGTTTACCATGTCTTAGTCATTCACTTGAATGATAAGTGTAATTGTACAAATGACTACATTTAATTCAGTACAGATCTATTGAATCTATGTTGAGTTTTCAGCCTAAATATCTAAAATATATGGATCCAGATAAATATGCAATGTGAAAATAGATTTTGTTAAGCTCTGCAAATGTATTAAATGTAAATATTCTGTTTCATATACTTACAACCCAGTCATCACACATTAGTGGTGCCCACATGGGTTTAACATGGACTATTATTAGAGCTCAGATGGGCTGTATATATCAGATATATGTGAACAGCCTAGTAACTCTCTATATAGGGCACACAGTGAGTTTCATGTTTTTCAGGTTGGCCTAGTATGTAGCTTAAATGGACCCTGTGTTTAATCCATCCTGGTCCCATCACTGACCCTGTATGGCATTCATATTTGGAGACAACATTTAACCCATGAACGAAACTTTCTTATACCCAGCCAGGCTGGTAAAAATATTTTAAAATAATGTTGATCTAGAAATATAAGAACCAAAAGCACATTCTTCTTAGACTTCTTTAACCATATGTTTAACAATATGTTAGACTTACTTTGACTTTTATTACAGGAAGTCAGTATGACCCCAAGACACTTCATGTTTTGTCTAGTCAACCTTTTCATTTTCATTTGTTAATATTCATCCATTCCTGCTTTTCAAGCCTGGCTTACAATCCAAAAGTAGGGACATGGGCAGTTTAGGGTTTGTAATACATTTCAGTGCATAAAGGGCAAGAGCACAACCCTAAGCTTAAAACCTGTGATTTCTGATTTCTCAGACACCTGTCATTCATCAATAGCTGATATAACCACATGGGTGAGGGATTACTTTGGCAAACCTTTGTCAAGCACTACAGTACATAGTTACATAGTTATTCACAAATGCCACTTAAAACTATACTGTGCAAAAATGAAGCCTTTTGTTTATCATGTCCAGAAGGAGCGTCATCTTCTCTGGGCTTCAAGGCATCTGGGATGGACTATCACACTGTGGAAATGTGGATTGTGTTCAGAAGAATCAGTAGTCCAGATCTTTTTTGGAAGACATTGTGTGCTCCAGACCAAAGATAATAAAGGACCATCCCGACCGTTACTAGAAACAACAGGCTCTGTTATGTCAGAGCTTTTGGCAAAAGTCATTTACACTGCTGAGAAGTACACTGAGATTTTAGAGCAACATATTGTGCCTTTAACATCTTTTCCAGTGGTGTTTTTATTAACAAGACAACACAAAACTACATTCTGTACACATTATAAATGCATGGCTACAGAAGAAGAGGTTGTGGGTACTGGACTGGGTAACCTATCCGTTCTAGAGATTTTGAAATGAAAAAATGTGACAAAAGTCTTGTACTGTTTTATACTTTTAAGATACGTTTGCAGGAAAAATGGGCCCAAATTATCGCCTGAAACACCTTGCTGCTTGATATCCTTGGTGGAAGAATGTCTTTTAAGTGTTGTGGAAAGAAATGGCATTACAAATAGGAAAATTCTTTACCATACCAGCTTGTTTGTGATGTGTTGCAGGACTGAATTGCAGGAATGAAGACAAATGAAATGAAGTTGACCAGACAAAATATGAAATATCTTGAGTTCTTGGGATACTGTCTGCAGTGAAATAAAAGTCAGAGTAAATTTAGTAAATTTAGATTAGATTAGATTAGATTAGATTAGGTTCCAGATTTGCCAATGTGATTTGTGCACAATGGTATCTGAACTCTGCATTTTAACCATCTGTGTAGTAAAACACACACACAAGTGAACACACTAGGCTGTGAGAACTTGTGCCCAAAGTGGTGTGCAGCCCTATCCATAGTGCTTGGGGAGTAGTAGGGGGTTAGGTGCTTTGCTCAAAAGCACTTCAGTCATGATCTGTCCAGGGATCAAACCTTCTGGTCATAAGACCAGATCCCTAAACACCAGACCATGACTACTACTATCACAACTTTTTTTATTATTTGAGGATGTAGTGTTTCAACTGATAGTACTTTTTATTCATCCCTTTGAGGAAATCTCTTCATTTAACCTATCCTTGGTAGTGAGCACACACACACACACACTAGGGGGTAGCCATCAGCTGAGGAGCGTGGGTAGCAGTTAGGGGTTTGATGATTTGCTCAAGGACATGTTCAGTTTAGCTGTGTATGTTTAGGGAGGGGAAAGCACCATTTTCCTGTCAATTCATGTGATGGAACTGGAGACACTTTGGTAACAAACCTGCTTCACTAACATTAAGGCCACAGCTGCCATCATGAATTCATGAATTGTATCATTTTTTGAGTTTTAAACCTTTCTATTCTCATTTTATTCATTTGCAGTTGTTTTCATTGTTTATTTCTCTTAATTTTATACATAGCATTTTTATCATTGGGTAAAATAGCCTCAATGTCTGTTCACAGATGTCAGTCACACTGCTTGTGCAGCCTCTCTGAAAGCTCTTACCTATTAATTAATGCCAAAATGAAAGCAGTGTTATCACTTTGATTTTTCAATTAAAAGTTTACAAGGACACACATAACAGTACTTTGTTTTCCTCTCTTTTCTCACTTTGTGATCACAGAGCAGGCCTCATGAAGACATACTGGAGATTCTGGACACTTCTCTTACTGACCTTGAGGCACAGTTAAGCCGACTGTTTATTCGTATACTGAGTTGTCGCCACCTGCCAGCAGTGCTAAATCCTACAGACATGGCCAAACAAGTGGAGGAGGCTGAGGTTGGCGATCCAAACTAATTTTGACACAAACCTTTAACTAAAGGGAATTAAAACCTTGTCGGTTTTGCTCTTGTTCACAATGTCACTTTCTTTACTTTCCTAAGCCTGTTTTAATCAGCATTATTTGTTTTATTTTGATAGCATTGCCGACAGAGCGCTCAGAAGCAGGTCTCTTTAATTTCAAAACAAGAACACACTAATGGTGATCTTAGCATTGTTGCCAATGGATCATCCTATGACCCCGATGCAATGCAGAGACTGAGTTGCCAGTGGACAGCAGCATTGTGGGATGCAGCTGGCACTGTCCACTCCAAGGAGACACAGTTGCAGCTGGTTATTGACTATGAGCGACAAACAAATAAAGCCAAAGCAACTTTTGAGAAATTGTCAGCTGAGCTGGAGGCATTAAGGATGTAAGTATTTGAGGATTAAGCTAAAATTCATTATTAACTATGTTCTCTGGTGAAAAGTAAATTCCCTACTGTGAACACATAATATGTACTGTATGTATTATGTTATTAAGTAATGATGTACAGTGCTGATGTCCTGCTTTTAGACTATCTTGCATGATCAGTTTTGTATTTTGCACTTCAGTGCATACTTTAAAACCATGTCCTCATGATACTTCAGTATTTGTTGTAGTTATCTTCCAGATTTGGTATGGCTAATCCATACTTCATTATGTTAAGTCAAGCGCTGGTAGCCTCTAGAAGAGCCAAAACTTGTTCTTCATACTAGTAACACCCATAACACCCATATTACTAAGATAAATGGTTTTAAATAATGGGATTAGTTGTCTAAGACTTGTTCAATACTGTGTTGTTTTATTGAATACATTTCATAATTGTCTTTATATAAAGATGTCCAGTTGATAGCAGCTTTGTCGAGGAACAGAGACTACGCTCCTTCCTGAGGACTATGGAACAGGACAGGACTGTTCTGGGGGAGCTAATTCAGACACATTCTCAACTAGCGCCCCACCTCTGCCTGTCTGAGAAAGCAGAAGCACATACTCAGCAGAGAATTATGCAGTATGAGTGGAAGACACTGGAAAGATCTGCTGAGAAAGCCTTACATGATGTCAGTGCATATACCAAAGAGAGTTTTACCCTTCTACAGGATATTGATACCTTAATGAACCATCTGAACAAACTTCATAAGATCCTGGGACCGTATAGGATGGCATTTGTTCTTTGGGATAACAAGAGAGCTCAAGATATGATTGAGCTCAGTGCTGACCTCACTGCTGCACAGCAAAGCTATCTTCACCTCCAGCAAAGATCTGATGCTCTCACTCAGGGATTTAACTTCAAGATAGAGGCATGCAACTTAGATAAAGGCCTCCAAAGTATTAAAAAGAAACTGGATTTAATGGGGGAGCACTTGGCATCTTCAATCCCAAACAGCAGCAATCCAACCATGGTCAAAATTCTCAAAGTGATAACAGATGCACTATCGTGGGCCAAGCAGACAGAGTGTGACATTGAAGGCAGACTGAAGAAAGTGTCCCTGCTTCCAGAGGAGGTCCATCGGCAGATCAAGGACTTAAAGAAGCTCCAGTCAGAGATGAGCTCAAAGCAGAGCCAGTTAGAGGCTCTGACTGAGGAAGTAACAGAGTTGATGGCTGAGCTTGATGTAGACGATGTTCCAATGGTCACTTTATTTTTGGAAAAATTGAAAGGTTTGTCCAGATCAACAGCAGAGAAACTACACAGCGCTATGGAAGAGATGGAGTCAAGTCTTCAAACTCGGGAGAAGATCTCAGAGCATATAGCAGACGTAGCTTCTTGGATTCTGGAGCACCTCCAGAGGGAAGCTCTGCGGAGAGAGGATTATCCAAGCTTGAGTGCGGTAGATCTTGATCGGAGGTTACGGCAGAGTCAAGATACACTCAACGAGGCAGAAAAACAGTCTGCAGTAACAGAGGCACTAGTGATGAAGAGTAAAGACATTGCCTTAGAACTTAGCATCTTAGAGAATTCATGGCTAAATGAGAAACTTAGTACACTTCAGGAGGATATAAAGGGAGTTATCACTTATGAAAAAGCGTGCAGCCAGGAAATAACAGATCTTTTACAAAACCAAGACTCATCTCAGAAGAAGGTAGACTCGGTAGAAAAGAGCCTGAGACAAATCATGGTAGATGTGAAAGGACACAGGTTCCCTATAACTAAGGACTCACTGTCTGCTGTTGAGCCTTTCAAACACACCGTTATTGAGCACAAGTGCCAGGTGGAGCAAGTAAATCCCTGTGCAGAAGAAAAGAGGAGAGAGCTGTTAAGTGTGATCTCTGAGCTGCACCACAAAATGAAGTCTTTGGATATTAAAGCTCAAAGACATGAAAGGTTCCTCCGCCTCAGACAACTTGTAGAGGATCTCAGGGAAAATGTTGAGGTCCAAGTACCTAAAACCAAAGATGAAAGCATTGACAAAGAGAAGCGCTACATAACTTGTCAAACACTGCTTACCCAGATTCCTCTAATCAAACTTCTGTGCAAGGAAACATCGGCTGAGCTGGAGAACATCTCACCAGACCTTTACCCTTCTCAGTTATCTGCTGAACAAAAGAGGCTCAAACAAAATCTTGACAGTCTTACCACTTGGGAGATAGCTGCCCTAAATAACCTTCAAATAGTGGAATGGGAAATTGTCAAAGGAGTACATCATCCATCAGAACAAAGAGAGGTGCAGGATTTCCTCAGAGAGATGAATCGGATACTGGCAAAGCCTTGTAAATTGGAGCCTAAGCTCGGAGCTGTTGATGGAGAACTCCAGAAGAGCCTTCTTCTAAGGAAGAGTGTTGAAGCTAGAATGCAAGTTCTCGCTGTTCTGGAAAGCAAAAAAGGAGTTGGCCATGATCAAAAACACCTTGCAGACTTGGCAAAAACAGTCTTAGACATCTGTGACCAAAGGATGGTAAGACATTTTTAAGTGAAATGGGAAGCTACATAGATACCCAATTAAGGTTTTATTACAGCAAATCCAGACTGCTCTGTTTTTATATTCATATTGCAATAGACATATTGACATAAAATAAAAAACCTAGTCTGCATTGTAATTGATTTCACATTCTCTTTTTTTCCCAGGAGAATTTATCTGAAGCAAAGGAATTGTTGAAAAACTATGCCTCAGAACTTACCAGTACCATCCAGTTCCTCCAGGGGGTTGAGTCAGTTCTTCTCCCATCTCTTTGCTCTGCCAGAAGTTGTTCAGAAAGACTAAAGGACATCCAACAGACCCTGTCTACATTAGACACTGAGTTACAATCCCATGTCACTCGGCTTCAGACTCTTGCACCCCTCCACCCTGTGTTTTTCAAGCAGAAGACAGATTATCTTCACGTTACCGTTTTAAGTCATCTCTTGGTTCGAGTGTCCACACTTAAGGGCCAAGCTCAGCATAGACTAGAAGCCTTACAGAGGTACAACATATGACTTTTCATTCATTCAGTCATAACAATGAAATGTATTGCATAATGAAATATGTCTTCTAAAACAGGTCTACAATACAGGTGAACATGTTATTGAACATTACAGGTTATCTTTCATTTGGGTTTCACCACAAATTCTAAGGGGTCCATATCCTGTATTTTTCATTCAACAAATAATTTTTGTGTGGTTCCATATACTAAAATAATGAATCATGTTTACATGTACATTTTTGAACCTCTGTTTATGCCATAGAATGAAACTGTGTGTTTTCATCATGCATATATATTTAATATATATTTAAATGAGCTACACCCTGATTGGATGTCCCTGTATTGATACCTCATTCAAATAGCTACCCAGGATGAAACACTGTAATGCAAAAGGACTGGAGCTAAACTCCTCTAGGCTGATTAGACGTAAATGAACTGGTTTCTGTGACATCACAATAATGGATTGTCAAATATGTTGGTTCAGCGTTATATACTACATCAAATTTTGTATTCCTAAAAGGTAAAAGTAATTTGTTTATCTATGATCTAGGCCCTTTAACTTAATATGGCCTCATGGTTTTGGTTTATCTTAACTGTCATTATCCTCTGCCAGGTGTGTCAACTGTCAGAGAACCACTCGCACACATTATGAAGCATTATGCCAGAGAGTGAGGGACTCTGAAACGACCCTAGCGGACTGTGTTTCTAAAAAACTCATCTCCCAGAAGGACTGCATTGACCAACAGGAAAAACTTATGGTGAAGAAATAAAGAATACCACAAGAGTGCATATGTGTAAGTTACAGTATTGAAGAGCTTTTTGTTCTCTGTGTTCAGACTCTGATTGAAGAGGTAGATGCCCTGCCTGGCAAGCTAGAGGAGCTGCGAGAGTGGTGTCCAGTGCAGGGTTGCCGTGCCAACAGGGAGGATGCTGTGAGTGCTCTGTGGGGGCAGGTGGCTCGACTGCAGCGATGCACCAGAGATCTGCAAGCACACTCAGAGCAGAGAAGCGAGGAATGGACAGGAATCACAAAAAGTGTAAGTCATTAGCATATATGTAATTAATGCTGGTGATGCTGTGGGCATGTCCCCAACATTTTCTGAAATGACTTAACTGAAGAGTTATAATCTGAGTAATGTGCTTATTTTAGTGAGTAAAATGAAATATGTTATGTTCATAATGACATTTGTGCTTATATATTGTCACACAATGCCAAGCTACTAAATGTGGCACAACTGACATTTCAGGAAACAAATCAAAACAACTCATTTTAAATCACAATAAATAGAAAATAAATGTGCAATTGTACAAATATATTTTAACCACACTGTTGATACTTCAATTGAGGCTTGAGAAACACACAAAAATCTAGTGAATGCCCATGCCCAAGGACTTTTTTCCCTTAACCCTTAGATGCATGAGTGACTGGACCCAACACTCTTCCATAAGTGGGTCTTTTTTGACCCGTATTAGAATCAGTGTGTTTTCATGCCACATTTGTCATTTTGACTCAAAATAATAATTTATATTATATTTTTTACTACAAAGTATGTTTTATTCCACACAAGAATGATTTCTTGTTTGAAATATTTTTATTTTTCACTTAAACATTTTTAACATTTTTAGAAAAATTTTTAAACAATGAAATGACAATTTCACAACAGCAATGGAACAATGTCAATGTCCATTATGTGAGTGAGTGAGTGCGTGAGTGAGTGAGTGCATGAGTGAGTGAGTGCGTGAGTGAATGAGTGTGAGAATGAGTGAGTGAGTGAGTGAGTGTGTGAGAGTGAGTGAGTGTGTGAGAGTGAGTGAGTGTGTGAGAGTGAGTGAGTGTGTGAGAGTGAGTGAGTGTGAGAGTGAGTGAGTGTGAGAGAGTGTGAGTGAGTGTGTGAGTGAGTGTGTGAGTGAGTGAGTGAGTGTGTGAGTGAGTGTGTGAGTGTGTGAGTGTGTGAGTGTGTGAGTGAGTGTGTGAGTGAGTGAGTGTGTGAGTGAGTGTGTGAGTGAGTGTGTGAGTGAGTGTGTGAGTGAGTG
>BRDA01036995.1:1444-24050 GCA_036984385.1 Crenuchus spilurus | reverse complement strand
CTATCCACCAGATGAATTCATTTTTGGATATTTTCATAAAAAATGTGTACCACAAATTATTGTGCGTGATAGTGTAGCTTAGTATTGATAGCATGCAGCACGATAGCTTGCAACAACGTGTTTACACTAAAAACCCACTGCATAAATTGAAAATACAAGTTGACACAACAAGATATGATGTTTAATATCAAAAAACATATTATCTGCATATAGCTACAAAAGCTAGTAGATATCACGTAAGTATTTACTTACCAAATAAAGTTGTAAACAGTGTATGTAGCATAGCTGGCACAGACAAACAAGAGAAAATGGTGAACTGGATGTTGCCGGTTGCGCAGTGCATTCTGGGATTTGTGAAAGGGGCGAATAGCACACCACCAGGGGCATCATAGGGGGTGAAAAGTGGGATTGAGTTAACAGGCCCCCAAGGGGAGGGAGGGACCTTGAGGAGACTGGAATTTTATTTTCCTTTAAAAAGGGGGAGGAGGGGCTTGAAAATAGGGCCCAGAATTTGGTGCTACAAGTGAGCTCATTAGTCAATTGTAGCAGAGTGTAAAACCATCATTATGAGGGTCCCTGACTGGCTCAGCGGGCTAAGATGCTGACATTATGACCAGAGGATTGCGAGTTCGAATCCCGGTCATGCTGTTGCCATCAACAGCCTGGCAAAAAATTGGCTCTATCTCACTGGCCCTATGGCCTCAATGTCTGCTGGCTCAGGCATTTACTGATTGGTCTATTTGGAGCTGGGAACCCTGCGCTTTCCTCCGAGCGCGTTAGCTCAAACAGTGCAAAGTGATGGGGAGATGGTACAAAGTGATAGGGAGAGCCCCCTAGTGGATGGGATGGGTTCATTGGTACTACTACATTGGGAAGGGGGGAAATTGGCAAAAAATATAAAAAAACAAAGGACAAGTCAAAAGTGAAGCATGGTGGAGGGAGCATCTCAGAAAACGGTCATGTTCTAGAGCTGCTGTAGTGAAGATGTACTGAGATCGCCTCCTAACACTATCAACACCTCCGATGCCAGTATGTGTTTTATTTAATTTTACTCAGTGTATTTTAAGCATTTGACAGGACTAATAATTGGAAATTATTTGTAGATTATAGCAATGTTGAGGTCTTAGCATATGTTCATCTGTTGGAGAAGCATCCCAGATGGCTCGTCATGAAGCTGCTTGGGAGAATGCCATAGAGTATATAAAGCTACAGCAGAGCCAGCAGGTTAGTCTGAAGGTGCCATCACCAAAATTTTAATTTGTCATGTTTTTTGGTCACTGCTTGGTTCACATATTTCTTAAATATGATGCCAGTGTTGATGTAAAATAGCAATCAAACTTTTATTTGTTGTTATTACATAAAAAACTACAGGAATGGAGCAAACGTACTCCAAATGATGAGCTGAGTAAGCCAGTTACTTCCCCTTTCCTAAGGATGTGAGGGAATATTAGTGGGTGTATGGTGGAGAGAGAGAGTCTGCGGGAGGGTTAAGACCGTTTGATTGACATCTGGATCACACTGAGGACTCAACCTGAGGTCGCGTTTCTTCTCTCCGTCACTCTCTGCCTTTATTTGGCCTTTGTTTGTTTGGCTTCACTTTGAAATTCCGTTTGGTTATTAGATTGTGCGGAGTCCAGGTTATTGCCTGGATGAAGGGCTGTTGTTTCAGCAAGCCATAGAGCCTGAACTCAACTGTGGGCTTCTGTCTTCAAAACTCCTCAGTTAACCCTTGCAGCGAATGCTTGATCTTGTCATTTGATAGGAATTATGTCTCTTTCAAGGCTCAGAAAAAGATTTTCTTAATAGACGAGCCACAAGCCTTGTCATTTTGGGGATGTTCCATCTTCTGACCATGACTATTTGGACATCACAGCATATAATCCAAGTCATCTTCGGCATTGCCATAGACTTCCGGCAAAAGTGCTGGTGTGAAACATTGTGGACGTTGTCGTTTGATGTTGAAAAAGTAAAATCAGACATCATTTAATTTAGATGTAAAAATTAGATTTACTCATATGTAAAGTTAGTGAGGCGGGAGTGACAAGATGCCCATTTTTTACCATCATAAGTTCAAATCTACAACCTGTATTAACATTTTTTTAGTCTTTAACCTTTAACACCTTAGATCTGAGGGTATTTCAGACACTCTGATGTAGTCTGACATAACTTACGTTTCTACAAATTACACACATCTAAAATTACTTTTTTCCAAAGTGTTACACAGGCTTCTGTTCAGCACAAACTCAGCAACAACAGTGTCAAAACAGTAACAGTGTCATAAATCTATATTTTGATTAAATCTGCTCTAATCTGTTGAGATGTTTCACTCATTCATTGGTTCCTAGATTTAATATTTATGAGATAGGTGAAAGCTCTTTTGTTTGTTTGGGGGTCTTTGCACATTCCATACATTCCACTGTCAGTATTCAACTAATGGAATGTCTGGAATTACCATGTCATTATCACATGAATAACAGATCATATCATTTTGGCGGGAATAAATGCGCAGCTGTCTGACTCTCTCTCACAAATGTGTCTCTGCTTATTTAAGCTCCTCTCAAAAATGTGACCCCGCCAGGGAAAACCAGGCCAAAGTCACTGGGCAACTTATTGAGATATTGTGTCAATATCATGTCACTCACATTAGCGACAAAACTTAGCCACTCTGTATTAATGCTGTAAATGAAAGATAACAGTCTCAGATATCTATCAGAGTACATATTTTGATCAAAAACAAAACTTAAATTCACAAAAAAGTTCTTTTGAAAAACATATTTAGAAAAAAGAAATGACTGACAGCATGTTGTTTATTCAAAGACTTGTTTAAAAGAAGATACCAAACATTGGTACAATAAACATGTTTAATGTGGCATATAAAGGCAAAAATAATATGATTCAAAATAGTTTAAGACTCTGAAGGGTTAATATTATGGCTTATTTTTGTGGCCTTGAATTGTAGAAGTCATATAAGTTTGTTTCATGTCATTATCGTTTCTTTAAATGGAAGTAATTCAGAAAAGCAGTCAAGCTTGTCCACACAATATGACTGTAAACATAATACACTTTGTAACTATGTCGTAATTATGTAATTACTTAATTGCAAGTAAGTAATATAGCAAAATGAGTCTAAACTAAGGTTTATATCCACACCACTCTAAATACTATATCACACTGTCTATGTAAGCTATATTGTGAGTTTTTAATCACTTATTTTAGTGGATTTGTCTATAGTCATCATCGCTAATTGAATATTTCCCATTCAGGAGGTCTATTGAGTTGAAATGAGTAGCTTCGTGTCATATTAATGAGATACCATTACCCTTTCTCCCCCTCCTAAAAACACTCTATTTAAGCTAAATCATAATCAGTTGTGTTCGTTTCAATTGAGGGGGATTTTTCTTTCCCCTCAGTAATGATGAGTCATTGTCCAAAGCCTCCATGAATGTGAGGAAAAAAGGGGGAAGCGGGGAAGCTTGGCTGCAGATGGAGGAACAGCCGCTATTAAGCTTTAATTCTAAAACAAATTATGCAATTAGCTCTCCCATCAGAATGTAGGCCATGCACAATGTCGACGCAACCTTCACTCGATCCAGTCTGGAGCCAAGGCATCGGAGGGGGATGTTGGGGTGGAGGAGGGGCCTATTTAACGCAAGGATATCCTTAGCCTGTGCAATAAGTCTCCAAAAAAAATGTGAGTGCAACTCGTGGCTCTTTTGTTTATGGGATTTTCTATAATGTTTTTGTGGTGGTATTCATGTCCTTAAACAAAGAGGCAATTTGTCTGTGCTTGAGAGATAATATTGTCAGGGGAGCTCTGCAGTGAATTTTTACCCAGACTGCTTTGGAGCCAGAGAGAGAGGTGACAATTTCAAGGTGTTCATGAGAGCTCTTCTCTCAATAAAAGCTTACGCTGTATTAATTACAAAGTATTACACATTAGCACTCATTTAGCTCAATGATGTCCTACTGCTACATTTTTTCTTTTAAGATGATTCAATTTGGGAACAATAACCGAAAATAATTCAATATCACCGGAACAGCAACGTCGCCACGTTTTAAAAGAAGATTTTCTACTTCAGAGGCACAACCCAACAGAGATTCAGATAATGACTTTCCTTTCATATTCCCCCATTTGAAAGCCTTACATTCTTTAATATGTTTACTCCCCGAAGGGAAACACTCATCATTCCTTTTCTTTTCTCAGGCACAATAATTAAGACTTGCCAAGCTTAAGGTTCATTAAAAGATATCATGAGCAGTGCAAACTTTTAGAGATGTAAAAGTATAGTTTATGGTTATTAAAATTGTACATTATAGCAGTATGTGTTTCTTGTCCCAACAACAGTTATTGACACCCTGCTAAAGATGAGTAAAAGTTTGTGTAAACTCACATTGAAAAAAATGACTTGAAGTTCAGTGGAGCCTTGACTTATGAATGAATCAACTTACAAAATTTCCAAGATACGAGTCGTGGCTTTGTAGACTTTTTTGCTTTATGATGTGAGCGGAGATCTGAGTTATGAGTGAGCGAGCTTCCACCACCTCCAAGTAGGTGGTCCAATGAGCCTGAGTGAGTGCCAAGATCAGTGCTGAGAAGAAGAGGTTGTGCATTTGTGCTTTGTAATGACACTTGCCCTACTCATTTTCAAACATTTTCAAAAGGGAGGAAGAATCAAACCTCCAGGATTTTATTGAAATGTCCTGCAAGTGAAAGCGAGAAAAGTGTGGCAAAAAAGACAAAAGTTGGTGAAGGAGAAGAATAAGTGAAGTGAAAAAATAAATGTAAAAAATATCAATTAAGTTTAGTGATAAAGTGTAGCATAGTGTGTAAGTTAACTTTGTCAGTAAATTGTTGCATTAAGTGTGTAGTGAGTAAGTTAAATCTCCTCCATCTGAGCCAGCATCTTTGTCTGATCTTCAATTTAAATACACTTAACAAATGTGAGGTGACTACATTGAATATTTATGAGATAGATGTGAACAATCAGTTCAGACGTCTTTTGTTCAGGAGAGAGGTTTTTGATCAATTCACATTCCACAGATTCCAGGGTGCTCCAATCCCTCCAATCCCTCCATCCCTCCAATGGAATGTCCAGAATTATCATGTCATTATCATATGAATGACAGATCATGTCTTTTGGTGGGAAAATGTGCACAGCAGTCTGAGTCGCTCTCACAGATGTGTCTCTGCTTATTTAAGCTCATCTCACAAGAATCTAAAATATATTTTGAGTCAAGCTTTATCTATTAGAAAAGTAGACCCTTTAAGGTTTTTGAGGTATGTTTACTTTTGTTTCTAAGATAAAAGATTATATATTATATAAGTGTTTTTGCAGAAATTCAGTTTTGTCTCCGCTGACTCCTAAGGCTTAAGATAAATGATGTTATAAACTTATTGATGTTCAATATAATTGACTTCATTTTATACTTCAACTGCACATAAACAATCGTACCCATTTACCAATTATGTAAATGTCTCCAGACACAATGATATCAAAATAAATTTGTATTAAATTTTATCATCAAGGCGACTATCTGACCCATAGAGTGAACTCATGCATGCTACATCTCCATTGAATGATTTTGTCCTGCTTTGGTTGGTCACACTTAAAGATTCCATACTGGTTGTACTTAAGGATTTGGATTTCTTAGCTTCAAAGCTATAATACCCAGCTTGTAAAAGTGTTACTCAGGTAATGGGTTCTCTAAATAATAGCACTTGGAGAACAGAGCATTAGCGTTATCCTTCTTTTCCAACAAGCTGAACACAGGTTCTGCCACAGTTTCTGTGCAAAGGTCCATTTGAAGGCACTGAAGGCAGCCCAGCTGGAGTAATGAACCAGGATCTTATCTATCCAGACCAGAGAGGTAAATGCCAGTTTTATCTCCAAAGCTTTAGCCATATGCTCAAATCCGTGGCAGCGGAGCAGGGGAAAAATCGCCCTGCCTTCTGCTGCTATCTCAACGCAAACACTGTGTGCTCCAAAATGAAGTTGGGCAGTAGCGTGAGCTCTGTGCCAGGCTTGGTTTCAGGGTCTGGAGCTCATGTGAGTATTTATCGGAGCTTGGTATTTACTTTCTGCTGGCTGCCAAGTGAGGGGTTTTTGCCCAGTGAACATTTGAGCTGTAGTGTGGTGCGTCACAACTAAAAACCATCAGCCCATGAGAGAGTGATGGACAGGTTCTTCTTTGGAGTGGGCAGTGGTACCCACGTTCATTTTTAACAACACATATTGTTCACCCTGTTCTTCAGAGGTCAGGACCCCCATGGAGCAGGCATTATTTGGGTAGATTATTCTCAACACTGTAACACTCATGTGGTGATGGTGTGTGGATCCAATGTTTTTAAACATCTCAGTGTCACGTCTGGACTGAGAAGAGTCCACCAACCAAATGTCCAGCCAACATTGTCCATTGATCACTAATGAAGAGGAGAGGTGCCCAGTCTTACCCACAAAAAGTTTGGTGTGGCTGCATGTTTTCCTCCCAATAAAGCCGGAGTTCATATGATCTGTTTGAAGACTAATTAGGCAAGTAGCATCACGTGTGCTTTGGCTGGTTTGGAATGAATATCTGCCGCCCCTTTGATGGTTTAGACACCACTGGGTAACAAACTGGGCACCAACAAGTAAGCCATGGTGTCTGACTTTACAAGAAGTGGGGAATTCAAGTCCACAAAGTAAAATTTTTCCTTTTTTCAACTTTGTAGTGCTGAGAACAATCCAATCAATTACTACCTGCTCTGTGGGGGGCACAGGATGTATACAAGTATACAAAGTATACAAAGATACAGATGGATTACAGTCTGTAATTATAGAACTACAAAATGAACTCATAGGGTCTAAAATGGACAATGAGTGTAGATACAAGGAGGTGGTTTTAGTGTTATGGCAGGTCTTTTCCTTGCCCCAAAGTTGACGACCCAAAGCCAACACTATTGTTATCTATAAGACAATTGTACAGTATAAATGAGCCTCATATTGTATGAAAAACTCTAAAACAAGTCTATCTGTAATGAGTTAACTTGTGATTAGTGATGAGTGTGCGAATATTTAAACATGTAGTTTGCATGATGCTAATTGTCAGTGTACAAGCTTTGCATAATGGTTAACTACATTACCATAATAAGCAAGTAAATGAGAAAACTTTGCATAATTTGCATTTTTCACCTCACTATTGCCTGTTAACATGTATATGTGCATACATTTGACTGTATTTGGCAAAGATAAGATCATCTGTGATTAATTTGAAAGCATAACAGTAGCCACAGCTCATATTCCCAGCACTGAAGTTGTCTGTGGCTATGACTACATGATTAACCAATGCACTTTCTGTGCCACAGCCTGCGTGAATAGCTGAAATAATGGCGTGACCTCCTGTCGTATTGTTTCGCTTGAAAATGCGCCCTGATAAATGAAACCTGGTAATTGGATTATGATAAAGGTTTTCAGATTGCTGAATGAACATTGGAAATTGTATTAATGCTCATGACAAGAGGGGTGGAAAATTGTGAAAGGCCTGTCTGGTCGTGGCTTTGTTCTAGCGTCCCAGCCACCACTGCATATATCAATTATGCAAAGGGGCCCTCAGTTCTACAGCGGTTCTACGGAGAGGACATTACTATAGTATAATAGCAAAGGTGTCTGTTCTTCTACACGTTATCCTTTTAGTTCTGGCCTGTTCTTTTGTTCATCAGTACTGAGCTTTTTCTGCTGATTTCTGCATTAAGTTCTACCTGATGCAGCAGTTACATTGTCACTTTGGAATTTCCCATTCCATCTTAAAAAGATGTAGCTACAACATTCAAGTGCCCAACAGGAGGTCTGTAGATTTTTACTGTTTCTGGTGCTTTTTGTTGTGTTTTGTGTTGATTTCTACAGGAAGCGGATATTGGCTTCCTATTTGTATTAACAATTCCACCTTAAAAGGTGCAGCAATTACATTTAGCTGGCTACATGGAGGTCTGCTGATGTTTTATGTTTCTAGTGATTTCTGTTGTGTTTTATGGTCATTTCTGCAGGAAGCCAAAGTTAGCTTCTTATACATATTTCCCATTCCACCTTAAAAAGTGCAGAAAGTCTGCTAATTCTTACTGTTCCTGGTGATTTTTGTTGAGGTTTGTAATGATTTGTGCTGTATTTTGTGGACAGTTCTGTTGGGTTTTATGGTCATTTCTGCAGGAATCTGACCTTCACTTCTTATTTGATGAAGCAGCCGTGGCCTGATGTTTAGGGATTTGGTCTTGTCAGCGGAAGGTTGCCGGTTTGATGCTCAGGCAGGTTGTGACTAAAGTGCTTTTGAGCAAGGCATCCCAATTGCTCCCTGGACGCTGTGGATGGGGCTGCCCACCGCTTCGGGCACATGTTCTCACAGCTTAGTGTGTTCACTAGTGTGTGTGTTTCACTGCACAGATGGGTTAAATGTGGAGGTCGAATTTCTTTCTGTGCAATCACATTGGCAAAGGTGAATCTAATCTAATCTAGTTTAGTTTGTATTTCACTTACATTCAAGAGCCTGGCAGAGGGAGTGGGAGATGGCAACATTGCTTAGTCCTCATTGGCTGAAATCCTTGTTGTGATTATAGCATTTATCTTTATCGTTACACCCACTTAGAGAAAATAAACAAAGTACTTTGGTTACTCTTACACTAGATGTAGTTGAACATGTTTGGAGTCCAAATGTTGCTTTGAGGTGGGATTTTGCTTTCAAACACTAGAACTCAATAGCTACCGAATCATTTCTGTCAAAATACATCACCAGACTTCCTCTCAGCCTGCATACAGATTTTAATTAAGGTTAGCAACAGTCTTGTAGCTCCTGTTCTAAATTACTGAAGCAAAATTTAGACTCCAAACATGTCTTGGTAGACAACTGAGTGAAGCGCTACTTTACGGAGATGGAGGGCTGTCATGTCTGTTTTGTTTACTGGATGTTTATCGCTGATTTGTTGGAAAAAGCCCAGCTGTTTTATCCACTTGTGCATCCGCCATCTCCAAATGAATAAGCAGGTGACGTGTGTCTACAAGCTTGTTTTCCGTCATGTCCAGATGGAGAGAAAGCGAGAGAGAGAAATAGACAGAGACCAGAAGAAGAAATATATCAGATGCTGTTCAGCAAAAAACAAAAGTAGATTTTTACTTTTAAAGAGGAAACAGACTCAGTGTTTGTAAGTGACCTGGGTCTGAAACACTGTTTCTCAAACCATTCAGAATGTGGGCTCCTCTTACACAGTAGACTTATTAGAATGAACCCGCCCCCAGCAGAATAGCCCCACCTACACTTTGGAAACTCATTCATGCCATTTTCACCTTGTGAGTCATGAAGAGAACAGAACCTGTACCATTTTGTAACTGAGTGATTTTTACAATTTGCTTCAGTACAACTCTGCAAATAAATGTTCTTAAAAGCTTAAGATGGACTGTTGGTAGAAATGCAGATGAGGGAAATGTAAAGATTTTTGTTGATTTGTGGCACATTTTACACAAAAGTGAAGTTCCACCTTAATGGTGAAGCCTTTACAATCAGTCACCTTTGAATTTTCAGTTCCACCTTAACTGTTGCAGCAGTTACATCCATGCATTCCTGCTGATTTTTACTGTTTCTGGTGATTTTTGCTGTTTTGAGGTGATCTCTGCTGTGATTTTTGGTGATTTCAGCAGTGATTTGAGGTGATTTCTGCTGTGATTTGTGGTGATATCAGCAGTGATTTGAGGTCATTTCTGCTGTGATTTTTGGTGATTTCAGCAGTGATTTGAGGTGATTTCTGTTGTGATTTGAGGTGATTTCTACTGTGATTTGAGGTGATCTCTGCTGTGATTTGTGGTGATATCAGCAGTGATTTGAGGTGATTTCTGCTGTGATTTGTGGTGATATCAGCAGTGATTTGAGGTCATTTCTGCTGTGATTTGTGGTGATCTCTGCTGTGATTTGTGGTGATTTCAGCAGTGATTTGAGGTCATTTCTGTTGTGATTTGAGGTCATTTCTGCTGTGATTTGTGGTGATATCTGCTGTGATTTGTGGTGATTTCAGCAGTGATTTGAGGTGATTTCTGCTGTGATTTGTGGTGATCTCTGCTGTGATTTGTGTTGATTTCAGTAGTGATTTGAAGTGATTTCTTCTGTGATTTATGGTGATTTCTGCTGTGATTTGTGGTGATCTTTGCTGTGATTTGTGGTGATTTCAGCAGTGATTTGAGGTGATTTCTGCTGTGATTTGTGGTGATCTCTGTTGTGATTTCTGGTGATTTCTGCTCTGTTTTGTGATGATTGGTTTTTATTTTTGGTGGCAAATGTGGGCTTGTGTTTAAGTAACCGATCTTGTCACCTAAAGGTCGCTGGTCCGATTCCTTTGATCCAAGAGGACATGTCTGGTGGTAACCGCTCTTGAACAAGTTATCTAACCCACACCTGCTCCTTTGGAGCTGTGAATAGGGCTGCCCACCCACTCTAAGTGCAGTTGCACTCACCTTGTCTGATTGTATTTCAGTTCATAGATGGCTTAAATGTGGAGGTCAAATTTGTCTGTGTACAAGCACATTTGGTCATTGTGTTACTTTCACTTATTTGTATTCCACCTTGACTGGTGCAATAGTTACATTCAGCCTACCAGGGGAGGGCAGAGATGAGCATGCTTAATGCTCATTGGCTGAAATCTTCCTGCTGAAGAACAGGCACTCAAACCTGTCGTTATGAATAGAGCCGCTTAAAAAGAGTGATAACGAGCGCTGTGGAGCTTAATCACACAAAAAATGCAACAAACATTTGATTGAGATCCTCAGGAAGGATCTTGAAAAAACGTTTAAATTTGGTCTCATTTGTTGTAACTATGCTTCAGTAAGTATTACACTGAGAAGTGTTTGGATGCAACAGTTTAATAAATGTCTTATGTCTGAGACTGAGCAGTCTAATGAAGTAACCAATGACATTGTGTGTGTGTGTGTCCTGCTTGAGCTGCGGATCGTGTTTGTTCTGTATGGTTCCCGCGTCCCATCTGATCCCGCCATTAAAACACTAACACGGGCAGATAAATAATGACCTTATGCCAATTATCTTTACACAGCGGCGGTTAATATTTACTCCGCTTCTGACTGTTACCTCCGATAAACAGCATGTTTGCTTTAGTGTCGGCGGCGCATGCAGGCCGTGTCCCTCTCTCTCTCTCTCTGTTTCTCAAACAGCTGGACCAAAATTAACGTCCTTCTACCTGAGTGTCTTCACTAACAAGCATATGCTTTGCCAACACAGGAGGAGAAAAAAGAGAGAGAGAGAGACTGACAGACAAAGCAGTAACATGGTGTTAACAATTACTTAGTGAATGATCCTGAATCCCATTAGACCCAAGCCGCACCATTTTAACCTTGTTAGCCATGCCAGGCTGAGCACTGGCCCACGAAGCGTGTTCAGTAATTAAAGGTGCATCAGACGGCAGGCAAGCTTGTTCAGATGTGTGGGCATATTGCACTATTGCTCTGTTACATTTCGAGTGACCTTTCAATAACCCCACCCACAATTCCGAGTACATTTCGAGCCCTTAAACAATATAAATGTACCCTTAAAGCATCGTGGTACCTTAACGGTTCGGTACTTTGACTTTTCCAGGAGAAAGGGTCACATTTTTATCTGTAACTGGATGTTTTTAGCAGTAACATAAATATAACAGGGTGAGTGGAGTCTGACACTGTTATGTTCTCTAAGTAAAGCTACTGAAGATGTAGTCTTCAGGGTTCCACCCCAGTAAAAGATAATCATCCAGTGATGCTCTAGCATCTTTTTTGATTGTTTTTATTATTTTTGATGGTGTAGAAAATGTAATCAAGTCAAGTCAGATTTATTTATAAAGCACTTTTATTTATAAAGCTTCACAAAGCAGCTTTACAGGGTTGGTAATAAAACAAGTGGCAAGACTCCCTTAGAGCTGGAGGAAGAAGCCTAGGGAGGAACCAGACTCACATGGATGGATCCTCATCTGGTCAACTACTTATAAGTTCTTGACAGACAGTCACACAGTCCTGTGATGCTGTTGATGTGTTCAGGTGTACTGATTAGTGACAGAATGTAAGAATGGTAGTAATAATCAGGGACGCACCGATGCTGGAATTCTGGGATGATGCTGATGCTGATACACATTTATAACTTGAGGAAATACTAACAGGACTCACATTAGATGTCCAGATGTCTGTGGTTAGGCTGATGAAGGTTACTTTATTGTTACTTTATCGCTACCATGTTTTGTAGCTCTGGTAGGGCGACGTCGGAAAAGTAGCGACGGCTAGGTATGATGTAACGTGGCTCAACTTGGTAGTGCAGTCGTGATGAACTCCATCACCTTTGCTGCAATAGCTTTAGCTTTTGTTTTTGTCAAATTTTCAGTGATTTCAGTGTATTTGTCAGGCTGCTGAGCTTTCAGATGATTAAATACATTTGCTGAAGTTTCTTACTTTGCTTTATGTCATGCTCGCTCACTTAAAAAAAAAAATAACGCTGACATTTTGCTTTGTCCTTTTCCAGCAAACAATAAATATGTCATCAAGTATCGGTTTGAAATATCGGCCAAATATAGGCATCGGCCTGATGCTGATGATTCTAAAATAGCAATTATCAGCCGATACCAATATAACTCCGATATTATCGTGCATCCCTAGTAATAATACTAATAATAATTGTAGCAGCAAATAGAGTCTATATAAACACAGTGGTGGACTTGACCAACATGGAAACCATGCAATTGCTTGGGGCCCTGGAGATCAGGGCGCCCCCTGCTGGCCAAAAAAGGTTGCACAAAGAAATAAATAAAATAATAATCACATAAATGTTTTTGTTGTTCCACACTAAAGAGATACCGTACACCATGGATGTAATTTGGAAGTGGGGGTGGGGGACAGTGTTTTTTTCAAAAGACAGTTTTCCATCCAACAACAGTGTTATGCTACAGTATATTGGCCACTCAGTCGGAAACCTATTTCTCTTTAGACTGCCCCCAAGCTCATCGATTGGCTCTGCCATTTCTTGCTAATGTGTGATTGGTTGTCCCAGCAGTCACTCCATCAAACAGCGTCTGGACTTACAAACCTGTGGATTTGGCCAGCAGTCCGTGTTCACCTGTCACTGTAAGTTGTTAACATGTACGTTTGTTCTGCCTGTTTCACATCAGACGTGTTTTAATATACGAGGTTTCATATTAAAATCCATTAACATTTAGCCAACGATTTACATGCCTCGAAGTTTAACTACTGTCAAAATAATTCAGAATTTCTGATTATTTTTACTCAAAAATGAGGTACAATTTTATGTAAATGAGGTCTGTTGACTATAGAGTCCAAAGATAAGTGTAAAATTGGTGGTAATGAATTGAATTTGATTATCAGGGTGTAACGAGTTGACTGATAATTTTATATTACATGATTTTAACAGTTTATTAATATTTAATAATTAATATTAATATTATAAATGATTAATATTATTTTATTTTATTAATAATAATAATAATGATTATAGTTATTATTCATATATTATTAATAGTAACTAGTAATTCCTAATAAAATATGAATAATAATGTTTAATGTTTAAAATGTATGTATAATAATTTATATTTATTAATAATAATAATAATTTAATTCATGTTTAAGCCTGTACCGCACCGTAACTATAAAAAAGAATTCGTTGGATCAGGGCCCCCAGGCATGACATTGCTTGGGGCACCAGAACTTCCAAATCCACCCCTGTATAAACGTCAATATGGTCAGAAGTGTAGGGCATCTGGAGCAGGTCATAGTAGTTGGTTGGTGAGCATCTGGTCTAAGGTTGGCATCATGCAGAGTTAGTAGTCGCTCTTCCATCGGTGTCGGGCCAGACCGGTGGGCAGTCACTCCCTCAGAAAAAGCCAGAGATGGTGTTAGTTTGTAATGTAATGAGGAATTTGATCCCACTCAGAGTCAGGAAATTAGAATGCCATAGATTTTAATGACATAATTGGATTGGAATGCTTCCGTTAGAATTGAAAGTCTTTTTGGTGTGACCCCTGTCCTGGGCCTGGGTCTCCGAGCATCAGGATGAGCTGGCACAGTGCTGACGGGCAACCGTGGCCTGGTGATGATCTTGACACCAGAAGGTTGCTAGTTCAGTCCCCTTTGAGGACATGACTGAAGTGCCCTTGAGCAAGGCACCACCTAACCTCCAACTGCTCCTCGGGCGCTGTGGATAGTGCCCACAAATTTGGGTGTGTGCAGGTGTGCTCAATGTCCCCCAATGTGTTCACTAGTGTGGAGGTCAGAGGCACATTTGTCAATGATTGAGCTGATTCACTTGAGAAGACAGTGATGCTGGATGAGAGGAACGACAAGGTGGATGGATACAATCAGAGCAGCCATTAAGAAACTTAGAGACCCAAACAGAAGACAGGGTGTTCTGTACGTGTGGTCACCAGGACTCAGAATGGACTTGACAGCATAATAGTATCATGGGACAGTATGAGTGGGTAAAAATCTGATGTTTATTTAGATTTAGGTCTTTTTTTATGTTCCCCATGGAGAGGCGCTTTGCACCACGCCAGTCAAACATGTGGTTAAAACAGGATTTATCTGCACAGAGGTTAATGAGGAGCAGTGTGTTGTTGGAGAGAGAGGAGGACACAACACACACTTTGTGTGCTTTATCAGCCACCGCATGCACGGCGGAGGAGCCACGGGCGGCGCCAGCCATGCTGGGAAACACTGATATGATTTCCGTCTCTCCAGCAGCATCTTCACTTCGCTTAATTACTTTTCTGCCGCTCTAAACACGATGCTTTGCTACGGAATTCCTTCAGTCTGTGTGCTTGATGATAGTGATGATATGGACACCATCCATGTTGGGTGCAGCTGAAGCAGTGGGATGATGATGTGAGTGTGGAGGATGGCAGAATTCGGACTCTTCTATAACAAGAACACAGGCAGCTCTTTAAATAATAGTCAGAAGTGGGGGGGTGAAGCTAAGCTCATGTTGCTGGTATTATTGCTCAGTTCTGATATTTCACTCAGATCTGATCTTTCAGTCTGCACGCTTTGCAGTTGTTTGTTTATATCTTAATTTTATTAAAGCTACTGTTGATACTGGATGAGGACCACAGAGGTCACATGACCATACATGAAAGTGCATCAAATCATAATAATTAAAAAGACGTTACAGTGCATTTATAAAGTATAGTAATGGCTGAAACTCCAGATTGTAGATGTTTTCTATATTAGTGCTTCACATTCTACATAGAACATTTATCTGATGTTGACAGTGAGACGTGTTACCATTTCATGAAACAAAATGTCTCAAAAAAGTTTTTTTTTTAATTGTACATATCTATCTATAATATTATTATTATTATTATTATTATTATTATTATTATTATTATTATTAATAATAATATAAATAATAATAATAATAATAATAATAATAATAATAGTAATAATAATAATAATAATAATAGTAATAATAGTAATAATAATAATAATAATAATAATAATAATAATAGTAATAGTAAAAATGATAATAATAGTTGTTAAAAGTGCTATATCAATACATTTACCCATCCATCCATCATCTTCCGCTTTTCAGTGTCTGGGTCGCGGGAATACCAACCCAAGCAAAGTTGCATTAGGTTGCCACTCAAATCACACAGAACTCGGCCACCATTACTGCCTCCCACACAGCTGATAGGCCCATGTGGGAGTCGACCCGTATATCTTCTTCAGGTTGAACCCTCATGGGTAGGGGCCTGGCCACCATACGCTCACAAGGAGCCTCTCCCTCAGGCCTGACTCCAGGGTGGGGCACCATAACCTTATTCTGGGCGAGGGAAGCAAAGTCTTGCTGTTTCTGTCTTCCATGGTGGTCTTGTTGGATCACTTTTTGTCTGGCCTGTCACTGAGGACCAGTTTATCTTGGGAGAGCCTACCAGGGGCTATTGCCCTGGACAGCCCAGCTCCTAGTATCATGCTGGCATGCAAACCCCTCTACCACGATAAGGGAGTGATCCAATGAGGGGATCAATACATTTAACTTGACTCAAATAATAATAATAATAATAATAATAATAATAATAATAATAATAATAGTAAGAGTATGATTATTATTATTAATAATAATAATAATAATAATAATAATAATAATAGTAAGAGTATGATTATTATTATTATTATTATTATTATTAATACTACTACTCTTACTATAATAATAATAATAATAATAATAATAATAATAATAATAATAGTAAGAGTATGATTATTATTAATAATAATAATAATAATAATAATAATAATAATAATAATAATAATAATAATAATAATCATACTCTTACTATTATTATTATTATTATTATTATTATTATTATTATTATTATTATTATTAATAATAATAATAATAATAATAATAATAGGCAGGTCATTTCCAGTAGGTAATTATGATGGAACATTTTTATGTGGTATATAAAGGTGTTGATGGATGTACAGAGGCCTGTTTCTTTTGACCTCAGTCTGGCCTTTGCACATCCGCTCCACATCCTCATGCACTTGCCTGCTTTGAAGTCTGTTCTCCTCCAGAAAGCAGCCTGACCTATTTCAGGGTTTATGCAGCAGTCAAACGCCTGACACTTCCAGGCTAATTGAAGCGTGCACCTCAGTGTAAAGGCTGAATCGCTGACTCGGGGAAACTGAATTGGACTGTTTGTAGCGGTCTGAAGCCCCACCTCCTGTTCTATCACTGCAACATGTGACGGACAGGGCCTGGACCACCGTAGCGTGAGCTCGTGTGTGCAGGTTGTTTCTCATGGTGGGTGCTGTTACAGAATGCAGCGGGGTGAAGCAGAATGCTAATTGAAGTTAGTCTAGCAGTATGTTCCCACCACAGCCGTTCCCCACCCTTGCAGCAGCTCCGTCCCCCTGGGGCGTGTGAAATTGTTTTTGCATCTCAGAAACACCTCCTGTCCACACACTCTCTCATTTACACACTCACAGCCAGTGTGTGTCACACGCCTGGCCTGCAGACTCAGGTCTCACCTCTGAGACTCAGCGGAGACCATTATCACGTCGACACACTGAGAAGATAATGTTGTTTATTTATTTATTTATTTATTTCTAATTATGCACACTTATTGCTGTAAAGAAACATATTTAGAAAGCGTGTGAACACACAGTTCAGGCGAGAACGGCGATTACCAGTTTGTCCTTTCAGTCTGAACTGTGTTTGCAGCTGTTCCTGTTCATCATACGGCTCATATTGGCCATGTGGTCTAGTGCACTAAAGGATATTCCTAAGTCAGTAATGAGAAATACAGGGCCAGTCAAAAGTTTGGACACACCCTCTCATTCATTGTTTTTCTTTATTCCTACATTATAAATAAACACTGAAGTCATCCAGACTCTGAGTGAACACATAAGGAATCATGTAGTAAACTTAAAAGTGATAAACAAACCAAAACATGTTTTAGATTCTTCAGAGTAGACACACAACTGATGTCTCAAACACATTAAGAGGCAAGACATGCAAGTCATGAACTCTTGATGAGGCACAGCTGTTAACTGAAAGCCATTCCAGGTGACTACCTCATAAAGCTGACTGAGAAAATGCCAAGAAAGCTGAGCAAGAGGTGCCTACTGTGAAGAATGTCAAATATAAAAACAACACAGTCTCACAGGAAAACGTCACCGGGGTTGACTTTCTCAAGTGCCACGCCCGATCGTCTACCTGGTGACGTTTTCTGCTCGTTCGGAAGCCCGGATTTTGCATCATCACCCGAGTGCAGTTGAATGTCCGCCATATTGCTTTGCTGTTTGTGTTTTCAGATTTATATTTTTTCATTAACAGGTCGTTACTTAAGATGCAGGAATAAACGGGGATCAACGCAGATGTCTGTGCTGTTTGTATGAGCGATAAGCTAACTAGCTAGTGCTAGTTTAGCAATAAGCTAACTAGCTAACACTAGCCTTGATAAGCAAGTTAAGACTCTTCACATAAGTTTTTATAGCGCCAGAACGTAACCAAGGCGCAGCCATTTATACGAGAGCAGATGGAATTGGCAAATGTTGGTGTGATAACTGTTGATGCACCACCAAGCACCAACTGGTTAGGTAGCAATATAGCAGATGTTCGGCTGCTCTCGGGTGATGATGCAAAATCTGGCGGTTTCTGAACGAGCATAAAACGTCATCGGGTAGACAATCGGGCATGGTATTTAAAGTCAACCCTGCACCGTTTTCGTGTGACACTGTCCTGATAAAACATATTCTGGTTTGTTTAACACTGTACACCATAAACCCAAATTAGTAATCATTACTAAAGCCGCTAGTTACATTACTAGTTTTTACAAAATCAAAAACCAAGCAAATCAAGTTCTGTTTGCATAAAGTTTTGTGTCTAAGGTAATCCATTACTAAAGAAATCAAGGTTTTAAAACTGTTTACCAGTAATGAACTCAACCATTAATCATGTTCATCAGTATTTATTTCTCATGTTTATTAGTTAGAATTATTAAATAAATTATAGTCATAATTTTTTTTTTACATTACATAATTGTATACTACTGGTTTCTTACATAGAAATTACAATTCAATTTATTTTTCACATATTTATTGCAAAAATAGTGCAATGGTAACATTTTATACATAAACATTTCACCATGTTAAAGATGTTAAAGTACAATTTTGCATGTAACCCTGAACAAAAATTGGTTTTCCATACATCAATGTTACATCCAGACTGATGCTGACTTCCCCCACTTCATCACATGTAGCCGCCAACAGTTGTTCTTCGTGTTAGCAAACAACTTAAAGGTGCCTCCTACTGGCTCACTGGTCAACTGTTCATTGGCAAGCCCCTCACAAAATTGGTCACGAAGATCCAACATGGAAACATAAACAGACACATGACCAACAAATAAGACTAAGACAAACAGGGTATTTAAGGACTAGACTAAACAAGAGACACCTGAACACAATGAACACATGACATCACAGGAAATATCTTAAAAGGACACACAATACTCAACAAGGCCACAAGAGGGAGACAGAAACACAGAACAAGCAAGATTGGGGTAGACCTGACACAAATTTTGTTAGGTTAACAATAGAATTCCCAAACTGACAAAAATTTTCGTCGTCTCTCTCCCCCACGCTGAAATGCTGGAGCCATTAACCAGCCATTGTCTGCTGCTCTGCTTCGCTTGTCATGCAAATAAGCATGTCGTCACACACTCTGTCTCACAGAGACTCTCCTTCAGTTTTAGGGAGAGTAAAGTCCTCTTTCCACAAAGGAAAAAAAAATATTTATATGAAATAATAGAGCAGGAATCATTCTACAGGCTTGCACTGTATTCACACAAACACACACACACACACACACACACACACACACAAGCCGAGCCGAGCGAGCAGCCGAGGCCGAATACCAAAAAAAAGTCTCCCTACGACATGCACCCTAAACCCTACACCCTACCCCTACAGACTCTCATTTACATCACATTACCTCTTTAATGGCTCACAAAAAGGGGCTTTTTTCTGCAAACCTGGGAAATGCAGTGTTAAAGTCCAATTTAGACAAAAATTTCTTAGTGTGCTGTGAGATTTTTCAATCTACACTATTTACCCCAATTTTCTTCCTAATATGATTGTTGACTCTCCCCATTTTACTTGTAATATCTCTGATTCTAGAATGATGCAGACTAGCACAGGCCTCCTCCCATGCGTGTGAAGTTTTGCCCGACTGTCGATTTGAACATATGATCCTAGTGACAGAGCCTTAGTCTGCTGAGCCATTTGAGGCCCTTTCAGTCTAAATTCTGATTCAGACATTATTTTTTAGACTACACTCAGGTTTCAGTTTAAGTCTAAACTGCTGGTCAGGTCAGATTGGAGGATGTTTTGGACTCTTGCCCAACAGTAAAACTGACAGTGGTCAGTAGTCCCCTTCAGCCGTATGGTGATGGACCTTCTTCTGCAGAGTTGTGGATGCAGGGGAAGCTGGGCAGAGTTTGCTGGGTCTGCAGTCCCAGCATCTCTCCAGCTCTACCCACTCTGGCAGAGAGGGAGATGAATGGCCCCCTCCGTCCACCACACTAAGTAATACAGCCGATGATGAATCGTTGCTTTCAGTGACACCAAAATTGGAATCATTGGGTTCAGGAGCCAAAACTAAGAAGGCACTCTCCTCCTCCTTCTCTCTCTCTCAGTAGTGTGAAGTCATCTGTTAAAATGCCCTATTCTGAGGCCACACAGGGTATTCCCCCTTCGGCCTTGTGCTCAGATTAATGAGGGGGAATAAGACGGGGAATAGGGGCCTTGTTAAGATATGACCCTGCTGTGTTTATCGCCATCGCCAGGCTTACAACAACCCTGAAGAAAACACTATAGAACTGTTACCATTTCTCCATCTGTGTCGTTGTTCAAGAACAAAAAGAAAATGATTGTAAGCAAGATACGGATTTCTCTGAAACTCCAGTTATTCTAATAGGAATGTACCTCCATCAGTTTGGAAATCCAACAATTGGAAGAACAAGAAAGCACCGGTGACGATCTTCAAATGCAGTGATTTGTCTCTTCAAAACAAAGACTAGAATTGTCCAAACTGTGGTCTTCTCTGTGGTTCTGTAGCTGGATAATAAACAGCAGGACAAGAAGAGTACTGATGCCTTTGAACATTGGTGTTGGAGATTTTGAGCGAATCTTCGACAAATGGATCCTGGACCAAATCAAAGCTCACCTTTCACTCAAAGCCTAAAAAACCAAACAGAACTCTTATTTAGGACACATTGTGAGAACCAGTTCATCAAGGAAGTTAAGGAAGAAGACCAGCAACAAGATGGATGGATTCAATCAGAAGAATCATGAACGAGCCATGAAGTAGTCTGAAGACCCAAACGGAAGATAGGATGTTCTGGAGAAGCTCCATCCACATGGTCTCCAGGAGTCAGGATTGAGTTGACGGCACTTAATAATAATAATCCATGACTAAACGTACAGACGTAGCACATCTGTAACAAGTCCCTGGACCCTCAGCTTGACTTGATGGAGTTAATGAGGTTTTCTCATCACGAAGCACAAATTATGGTCTCGTTCTCTCAAATTAGTCATTGTTTTTGACCATTTCTCCAAAGACATTTTTACTCGGTCCCTTTCTACCTGTCCGTGTTATGTAGAATGAAGATTTTTGCCAAGTCCCAGATGCCATAATGTAAATTGCCCCCTCTTGTGTGCTACATCATTACTGTGAAATTGAATAGCTGCCTATGAAACACCGCACAATGATTATGGACCCAATATCACAGAATGATGATCATTACTCATTTAGCATTGCCACAATTTACGCGGGAACTGCACATTTGCATATTTTACCCAGGTGTGGCAATCAGCGGAATGGCATTGCAGTGGCAAACAAGGAAATTTGTGTAATTTAATTTTTGCTAACAAACAGCCCCCTTGGAAACTGTGCGGCCATGTAACACTCAGTGGAAATATTCTCTGTAATTTTTATGCCATTCTTCAGCTCATTCTTTCCATTTGAGGGGAAGTGTCTCATGCATTTTCTCTCAATGAACACCATCCACCTCTCTTGGCAGCTTCTCCTCTGATCTCTCTCCTGTGGGCATGACTCAGGCTTAGTCATATCCAGACGGGTCAAGCTCAGACTGTGCCTCGATGTGCTTTTGAACCTCCACCACCACGTTCAACTGCTTCATGTGTACAGTCTTCCCATCAGTATGTACAGTTTGCTCATGGACATTGATCGATGATGCAAGCAGTAGGTTGTTGCTTTCTGTTACAGATATCATTACCATGTCTCATTTCTCAGTGCCGCAAGCATACATACAGCTGACCTTAGGTCATTTGGCTCCAGGCACGTATGATTAAGCTCTGGGGGAGGTGAGGTTAGCATCTCCACTCTGGAGATGATCACTGACCAGGTCAAGGCTCCTCTTTTTATATTGAATGGTCTTGCCATCATTTATAGTCATTTTACATTTTACAGTACTCGAATTGCAGTGCAGAAATAAACATCACATGTAGCCAACATGGATGCCATCAGATTATAGTATATATAAAATGTGAAATTCCAGCTGTTCTCAACTTTTATTTTAACAGCAGTACTGAACTGGCTGAACTGGCTGCAGCCTTCACATGACTTGCTTCTGTGCACTGATTGGTCAAGAGTCCAGCTATCAAATTCCAGCATTGTGAAGGGGGACCAATAACGGACTTATCATACATTGAGTGCCTGCCAACTTGGATAACATTGATGCCAGAGGGTACAGTGATTCTGGTTCATGTTACAGAGCAATCAACCCACCACAATGGACCACTTAACTCTCTGGAGCTGGCACTTCCGCCAATGACATATTAACAAAATTATGCAAACACACTTATATAACTGCAAACAGTACGAAAAAAAAAAAAAAAAATATATATATATATATATATATATATATATACTTGCTGTCTAGCACAGTAAACCGCCCTTTTTACACGTCGACAGACTGACCGAGACTTTTTGTACAGAGACGAATAAATTCGAGGAGAGTGTTTATAAATTTTATATAAAACTAAGTTCGACATATATATATATATATATATATATATAAAAAAAAAAAAAA